>JAHKKF010522298.1:0-21772 GCA_019740295.1 Labeo calbasu
ATATATGTAACATTACAGATCTTTCACAAAGAAGGGTTGCATTTCAAAAACAACTGCAGAAACATGTTATAAGTGGTCCATTTGGTCTGTATTATATGTCTCATAATTTTCCTATAAGGAGAAATCGGTCCGGGTTCTTATGGGTTAAATATTGGTACTAACAATAATAATAAAAAAAAAATGTTTAGTGAACAGCAAATCAGCATATTAGAATGATTCTGAAGGATCATGTGACACTGAAGACTGGAGTAATGATGCTGAAAATTTAGCTTTAATCACAGGAGTAAATTACATTTTAAAATATATTCAAATAGAAAGCAGTTACTTTAAATAGTAAAAATATTTTACAATATTACTGCGTTTTTTTGGATCAAATAAATGCAGGCTTAGTGAGCAAAAGAGACTTCTTAAAAAAACTCTTTTACTGTTAAAAATCTTATAGTGTATGCCATCATTTTCCAGAAAAAGTGTTCATGAACTTATAGAGTCTCAATTATACTTTCCTATATAATTATAATAAAAGTATAATTCAGAGGAATCATAGCATTTGTTCTATGTATATTTGATGAAAATGTACAACAATAATTAACATGTTTATTAACTATATAATAACTTGTATTAATTGTATAATAACTAATACTTTTTTAATTATTATATATTTTTTAAATAAGTATTAAATAATAAACACAAATTATACATTTTAAAATGAGCAAAGAAATATTATAAATGTAAATGTATGTAGATTTAAATTCACAAAAAAAATGTACTTGATTTAATGATTTAATTTAGGATTTTTAATTTAACAGTGAAAATGTTGGCAGGGCAAGAGGAAAAATACAAAAACTGCTGAACGCTGATCAGGCATCAAAACATTATAATGTACATTAGACAAGATGGATAACTGTTCAGTAGTTCTAGAATGGAGTATAATCAAATACTTATGCCCTAATAAAACCGTTGATTGTCAGAAATACTATTAAGTTAATGAGAGACATTAAACGTGTGTTTGTTTTTCAAGCTTACCGTGTATTCTTTATGCAGCTGTACATGGGCTCTCAAGCTCTTGTCCAGACAGAGAGTTCGAAGTTTCCGGCACACTTGACTCACATTGAGCATCAGGTCATGGCTTGGTATGAATCGCAGGATATTCAGTAAAATCTCATCTGAGAAGTCTGAGATAGTGACACAGGTCTGGGAAATGCTGTCTGAGCAGCAAAGAGCCTGGAGAACATCAAGAAGAAAGAATAATTCATGCATAGCACTAATTTGACTGGACTGAGCTGGTTTTTTAACCAAGTGAGGGAGTTCATTGTTTACTGAACGTGACAATGACGTTCTGCATACTCAGCTTCTAAATAATGTATTATATTACAGCTGTAGTAACCACTACTGTTAAAACAAATGTTAAAAATGACAGAAAGCTTTCTGAACGCTAGTCACGTTATTCTACGATGTATACGTCTGTTAGTAGTATGTTAAGTATTTAAAGCTATATTACAAAAATAAAAACGTCAGTAATATTAGTATTAAGTCGGAAATTTGGGTTATAATGTTCTGATAATCTGTTCCTTAGGAAGACTAAATACCTTCGCGTCCAGATATTTTAAAAAAAATGTACCCTAATCGTTTCAAAACGTATGCTAAATAAATAATCTTTGCAGGCAACAAAATGTAGAAGCTAACTAGCACTAATGATCAGCCCTCAGTTGTAACTTACCGTTTCAATTTGATTATCCATGACGCTTTAGAGAAATGTGTTTGGATATGTACATCAGAAATATACATAAAGAAATTCTTGCCATCTCAACAAATGTATAATAATGTATCCATTGAAAATGTGATTGCCACTGTAGGTACATATATAGCGGCAACAAGAAGTAGCACCATCGGAACGTTTGAAAGACGTACCTATTTCCGGTAGGATGCAGCTAGTAAAAAGGTCCCCGGGTGTGGCCTTTTATTTAACTTTCAGAAAACATATTTGTTTAAACATTTAACAACTAGGAAGCCAAACAGAAGTTACCCGGGTGTGATCTAAACGCGAAACACTGAATAGACAAAACTAGATTTACATTATTTTTGTTTTCAGTCTTAAAACGATAATTATGAAGAGAAAGTAAATAAATTAATGGGGTTAAATAAATATACATGAATATATATAGCAGTATTTACAAGTATGTAGAATGTTCAGACAGGACACATTTACAAACTGACTTGTGTTGGAGTCAGTGAATTGAGTAAAAAGTTTTTTGTCAACCATACACAATGTATTAAGAGCCGTGGGGTGAAAACTTTGAATTTGAACATCAGGAAAAATTTAACTTATTTTGTCTTCTGGGAAACATATAAGTAGCTTCTGTAGCTTCTGAATGGCAGTACTAAATGAAAAACATATATATAGGCAAAATAAGAAAAATGTACACATCTTCATTCTGTTCAAAAGTTTACACCCCTGGCTCTTAATGCAATGTTGTTTCCTTCTGGAGCATCAGTGAGCATTTGAACCTTCTATAATAATTGCATTATGTGTCCCTCAGCTGTCCTCATTGAAAAGATGGATCTCAGAATCATACAGGCATGGTTGAAAAGGCTTCAAATACACAAAAATGCTGAAAAACCAAAAAATTTGTGGGACCTGAATAATTTTTATGAAGAACAGCAGGCAGCTTAAACGTTCAGGACAAACAAGGGGCTCATTAAAAAAAAAAAAATAAATAAATAAAAGCTGTGGATCCTTCTAGTAACAGTATTAAGAATCAAGTGTATGTAAACTTTTGAACAGGTCCATTTTTATAAATTCAATTATGTTCTCTTGTGAACTATATGTGAATGTCTTATGTGAACTCTTATTCAGGTCAGTACTAAATAACATGCATTTTGTATGATCCCACTTACTTTGGTAAAATAGTTACAATTTTGCAGATTCTACAAGGCGTGTGTAAACTTTTGACCTCAACTCCAAGTATTGAACTTAAGACTATACAAGCAACATTAGTAAAGCCATTTGACACTTTAAAATCATATGGAAACTAAATTAAGAACTTCTTGCATGCTTATTTGTAGCAACCCAGATTATGCTTAAAGTTTAAATATTCTTGTTATAAAAAGGAGCTGTAAAGTGCCATTAATGCTTTGACACTGCTGGATCCAGGTTTGAACAAAAAGGCCAACTTTTAAATGTCAGTTTGGTCCCATAGACACGAGCTGGAAACTGAGGCTAAAATTATAGCATACTGCTCAACTGAAGTGTTTGAATAAAAAGTTTAAACCTCAGAAATTGCTCAAGACAAGTGAAGACAAAGACAGTGTGTGGTTTTACATGTGCACGTTTTATTTGGGTTTACTTGTCAGTGTACAGAGACACCCTGGCTTACATATGCAAGGGACGTCCCTCATTCACATACCCTAGGGGAGTCCTGCAAGATCTTCACGTTTAAAAGGTAAAGCTTTCCCCATCATTGCAACAATAACAAACTGGGCCAAGTTTAAGGCTGAAGTACAAAAAGAAAAACAATGCATTTGAGTACATAATTTACATAAACACTATAACAAAGGTCATGTATGCCCACAGTGATGAGGGCAAAGTGGTAGACGCTTCTGGAATGACTAAAAGAAGAAATGTACATTGAAGTCCTCTCGGGGAAAGCTCCTCCCCCTGCAAGACAACTACCTCCCTTTCCAGTTTCCGCATCCTGAGTCAATGCGCCATACAGAGCAGAAGCCATGCTGATGTCATCTTGTTCGAGAGGTTTAGGTTGGTCGTTCTTTTCAATCCTACTGCATGGCCATTTAGGGTGGCAACAGTTCTGTTTAGAAGCACTTCCTGTGGACGATGGAAGGGCCAGACTCATCGTACTCCTGCTTGCTGATCCACATCTGCTGGAAGGTGGACAGGGAGGCCAGGATGGAGCCACCAATCCAGACAGAGTATTTACGCTCAGGAGGAGCAATGATCTATGAGAGAAGAGACATGTTAGCGCACCTTAATAATTGCAAGCCAAGATGCAACCAAGAAACAAAAATAAACAGCTAAGGTGCATCACCTTGATCTTCATGGTGGAAGGAGCAAGGGAGGTGATCTCCTTCTGCATACGGTCAGCAATGCCAGGGTACATGGTGGTACCTCCAGACAGCACTGTGTTGGCATACAGGTCCTTACGGATGTCCACATCACACTTCATGATGGAGTTGAAGGTGGTCTCATGGATACCACAAGATTCCATACCTGTATGAACGAAACAAAAGTTAGTCTTTTGAATCCAGTTCATGCACAAAACCTTTGCATTTCATGCACGGCATGAAACTCACCCAGGAAGGAAGGCTGGAAGAGAGCCTCAGGGCAACGGAAACGCTCATTGCCGATGGTGATGACCTGCCCGTCGGGCAGCTCGTAGCTCTTCTCCAGGGAGGAAGATGAGGCAGCGGTTCCCATCTCCTGCTCGAAGTCCAGAGCCACGTAACACAGCTTCTCCTTGATGTCACGGACAATTTCTCTCTCGGCCGTGGTGGTGAAGCTGTAGCCACGCTCGGTCAGGATCTTCATCAGGTAGTCTGTCAGGTCACGACCAGCCAGATCCAGACGCAGGATGGCGTGGGGAAGAGCATAACCCTCGTAGATGGGCACGGTGTGGGTCACACCATCACCGGAGTCCATCACGATACCAGTGGTACGACCAGAAGCGTACAGGGAGAGCACAGCCTGGATGGCCACGTACATGGCAGGGGTGTTGAAGGTCTCAAACATGATCTGTAGAAACAAGCAAATTTAAAAAGTTAAACATCTTCCTTCACTCTTAAAAGTAATGAAACCCAAAAGGCACTGCATGGTTAATGAAGCAAAGTCTCCTTGAGACCATGCTGTAACTTTCCACACTCAAGACAGTGTTAGAAAAGAGAAGTGTCAGAAGTCAACCATGCAGAAAATACATTTTAAAGATGGATAAACCTTTTATCAGGAGATCATGGTAGAGGACAGACAGCCTGAGAGGAAATTATAGAAAGGAAGTGAACAAAGAGGAAATAGACAAGAGCAGTAGGCTTCATATGAAGATCTGATAGAGACACACCTGTGTCATCTTCTCCCTGTTGGCTTTGGGATTGAGGGGAGCCTCTGTCAGCAGGACAGGGTGCTCCTCAGGGGCAACACGCAGCTCATTGTAGAAAGTGTGATGCCAGATCTTCTCCATATCATCCCAGTTGGTCACAATACCGTGCTCAATAGGATACTTAAGGGTCAGGATACCTCTCTTGCTCTGAGCCTCGTCTCCCACATAGGAGTCCTTCTGTCCCATGCCAACCATCACTCCCTGGAAGAAAGAGGTTTAAAGATTAGGTACCAATCCATTCAGCACAGAGTAATAAGTAACATTCATTTCAGAGGGATGATGGTTGAATCCACACATAAAATGGGTTTGAAAGACCATTGAATCAGAAACAATAACCGTTTTCAGTAAAAATTTAAACCAAAAGAGAGCTTGTTAGTGATGCTAGTCTTTTCTAGTGATGTCTTCATAATTGATGAATGTGAAAGGGACACTTCCTGAAGAATTAAGATCAACACTGAAACAAGTTGAGCTTAAGTGACACTGCTGTACAGCTAAAATTGAGATTTAATCAAGTTTCTCCAACAGGTAAAGCTGCTTTGAAAATCTGTATTGTATAAAACTCTTTAAAAGTGTGACTTGAAATTCAGACGAATGAACCGTAATATAATAGAAATAAGATATCTTCTAGAATTCTTATGACACTTTAACGCTCATTTATCATTAATAAACTGTCGTCAGAGAATTAGTTAAAATAATTACCTGATGCCTGGGTCGGCCGACAATGGAGGGGAAAACAGCACGGGGGGCATCATCTCCAGCAAAACCGGCTTTGCACATACCGGAGCCGTTGTCAACTACCAGGGCAGCGATTTCCTCTTCCATGGCTGTATAAAAAAAAAAGAAAAAAAAAAAAAGAAAAAGATGACGAAATTGTTAAAAATGCAATCGGCAGTATCTCTTGTAGGCGGTGATGTCTGAAGCTCTTTGACGACTGGCCAGTAGGCGGCGCAAAGGAGCAGGGATGAAATCAAGCGATTTGAGACAAAGGAAGTGGTCAGGCAGTCTCACTATTGCCTTATATGGCAATAAGTTCGAGCAGCTCAATGCCGCCGATTCAGCGTGTGGAATCAGACCAACGGACGCGACCACTCCCAGTTTCAAAGGCCGAGATAAGCGCTTTACCAGACGACCACCATTATGATCCTGGTGCTTGCAAAAATTAACCTTTGTCAAGAGGATATTGAGTGCAGACATTTCAGCACATGCGAGTGTGCTGCAATCATATTTAGTGACGGTGAACCACAAGTCCATTAAGTTACAGCTAAATAATCATCAAAAATAAACTTTAAACAAGCTTTTAAACATTTAGACTTCTTTTGAATGGATCAAACGGTTCTAGAGAAAGAGATGCCGGTTACCGTTATAGTAGCCACACCCACCATTCAAACTGCGAACATAACCACTGAGGATACCATTTAACTTAGTCTACTAAATCCACATTTAATTGCATTATGTGAATCAATTAAAATGACTACACCCAAAAGCATAGAGTAAGCTAAGCTGGTTACTGAAAGAAGCTTTACGGTTAAATCCGCCCAGATGAGAACGCAAAAATTGCTACCGGTTGATATCAAAGAGAAGGAATAAAATATTTGTACTTCAGACTTGAAATTATAACTGTAGAACTCACAGTAAATTAATTATACTGATTAAGTTACTCAAACCGCATTCAGAATTAAAACTCAAGTCACATACCAATACGTACTCTGCGTAACTTCAAAAAAAATAAAATTCACTTTCAACCAGCGTCATTAATAACATTAATATAATACTAAAAGCCATTTAATATTTATATAAATGCATTCTCACCTGTGTATTAGTAGGTTATTGTCAACAAGGGATGTGAAGACCTTCTCAGCGTGCACTGAAAACTCACAATACTAAGCGTGAGGTGGGTCACAGTTTTATACCCGGCGCTGCGGCCGGCTCCTTCCATATAAGGTAAACTTTCGGCATCGCGCGCTTTTATTGGCCAGCCGTCGTCCACTTGGCGAGTTTCAAGCTAGTTGCTTGAAATTCAAGTTCTGAATTGAAATAATGTATGGCAGGGTTAATCGAGCAGGCAAATTTATTGGAAAAAGATAGACAGGATAAGTCATTTAATTCCACGTAGCTATATATAAATATATATATTATTGCTGAGTAAAAATGTTTTAATTTGACTTGGGACGCAGTGACATTATCTCGCGATTCAGTGTCGATACAGTTGTGGCATTTTACTTTGTATGTAATACATTTTTCATAGCGATTGAATAGTTCGCTTACTAGTTGGCTGAAACTCTAGCAATGGATCAAATACATTTAAATAAGCCTTTGATCAGGTTGCACACATGACAGATGTAGAACACTGCAGCCTACTGCGACAGTTCTTGTTCTAATACAATTACTTAACCATTATACATTATTTGTGTTGTAGTGTATATCACTGCACTAATAAATGACCATAGTGTAGTAGCCTATATGGAAGTCATCGTTGGTAAAACAGAGGAGCATTATTTGATCATATCCTTTTGAATTGATCTTTCCAATTTGTATGACATAATCTCGCTCAAAGGTGATTCATTCAGGATTAGTTCATTAAAAGACATATATTGTTCCCCTATGCAAGTATCTAATTTTATTAGGTCAGTTTGTATAGATGAACTACGTGGGCGTGGCTCCCATTTAAAGTGCAGATATTTCTCATGACCATTGTAACATCGACTGTAAATTAGTTTTTAAAACGTATTAAACTGTCCTCGTTGCACTTTCACGTAATCATGGGTCACTTTTGTACACAGTGGTTTCAATCAATTTGCCGTTTGTAATGCTGTGAATGTAAAGCTGCAGGCTACTGCGGACGCTTCAGGAGTCATTCAGAAATGAATGAAATGTTGACGATTTCTCTTTCGGACCGATGTCGCCTGTATACATAGTAGCCCTGAAGTACATAAGATCAACTAATTTTGAAATATTTTAGCATATCGGGTTATCTGCAAAGCAGGGGATACAAAACAATGGCATGCTGCTCGCCTGAACCGGACACTTCCTGTCAACCCGGCTTTTGCGTAATACGTCATAACCGATTACGTTTCACGCTGCTGCAGTAGAAAAATCTTGGGAGTGCTCATGAATTACATGCTTTGTTTGCATTTTTTTAAGAATAACATTCATATGTCAAATAGTAGTATGCGTCTTAAGTGTTTCCTAAATGTTAAATGCGCCCTTTCCCTCGAAAATGTTTAATTCGACAAATTAAACATTTGATAACGTGGCATTAGCCCTAAATGTCATCAAAAAAGAAATAAAAAGATTCTGAAAGCTTCTTATACTAAATCAGACCACATATTAATTTATTATAATGTTGCAGTGGAAACTATGCTAATCCTTTATGAGTTTTGTTTCATAAGTAGGCTAAGTGATAATCCGTTATCTGTCATGGGCAATCTGAGACGCGTGGCAACATGTCTTGACTGGGGTTCTCTGCATTTTTTGTCTTATAAGTGTGGAGCTGAATAGACAACCAAATTGTGTGTTTTATGTTAGTTAACTATTCAGGAGCTAGTTATATTAAAACATCAGTGCGTCGCCGCAGTGTAGTAGTGTGTGATTTATCTAGTGACGAAAGTGGCTTGTCATCAAGAGATGGCTGGAATGACAGCAGTGACACCCCATACACCCGCCCACCCCAAGCAAACATGTGCCTAGGCGTGAAACGGTATTAATATTCAGTTTTGACTATGTATGTACCGGTTCCCACAGTGAACTCAACTAATCTTAATATTATACCTATAGCTCAGTGAGCCATAAAGAAAAGATAAGCTTAGTCACACAGGTGAATGAGTCATTGTTACAGCCTATTGCCACATAATTTTTTCACAAAGTGCTTCACATTCCTAGTATATGGAATAGGTAAAGCATTCAATCCCTCTTGGGTGTGTGAGTATCAGCTTGATGTTTAGGGTGTGGGGGTCTATGACTCCACCGGTTACAGCATATGTGTGTGTTTATGATGGTGTTTTATCTGTTTTGAAATCAATAATGTTTCTCTCATCAGCAGAATACTGAAGCCCTTATAAGGATGTTTCAAACAGAAAGAGGAAGAGGAAGAGAGATAGACGACTTAAAGTCTTACACCCACAGCACATTGTGACAATTCAGAGAGGAAGTCACAGAAGCCTATATCAGAAAGGAAATATAAAGTAAACCAAGCTTAATTTAGGCTACTCTTGGAAATAAGTCTATCGTATAAACTGTGGTAAGCTTGTAAAGGGAAATTGTTCATTCGTTTATTAGTTTAAGCAGCTGTTTTGACATATGGACATGTTTATTGTGATGGAGAGTACCAACATACACACACAGTAACCAGAAATGAAATGTTTTCTTTCATATATCCATATACAGAGTTCAAACATGTCCACTGTGCAATATAAAGGAAATGAAATAACCTTTGTGTTGTGTGTTGTTTACAGAGACACTATGTTCGGGGCCCCTTTAAGAGATATTCAGCCAATCTCCTTATAAGGCAATCTCTGGATGAGTCACATGGTATAGTACTTTGGGAACGCCAAGGCGAAGTCACGTGACTTCTTAAAGCGGAAATTAGACAGAGTGATTGGGACTCTGCCTTTCTTCTCCTGTCATTGCATTTTGTTGTTTGCTTTTTTTTTAAAAAAACAAAAAGGATTATTGTGCCTCTTTACTGTATTTAACATAGGAAAATGGAAATTCACAATAAGATTACATACAAAAACACTGTAAGTGGCCTAATGACTGTCTCCACCCATCAGATCTAAAGTACCCTATATGGAAACACTGACAGGTAACACAGACTCACGCAAAGATCTGATGGGATGGACTGATGGATGCTGCTCTCTTTAAGCAAAGGGGACAGGTAGGCTCCTAATATGGAAATATAACCAAAATGACAAAGGTTTACAGAAAGGAACTAAGCATGATTGGTTGTGTGAGTAAAGTGCATGACATATGCCATGATGTAACCCCAGTGTTTGTTTTCCACAGGTACAAACCTATCCCAGGTGTTTTCCGTGTATGGCGATAGGTCAGTCCTGCTTAATCCTTCTCAGAGCAGTTCAAAGCTCAGTGCTTTGCATTTAGTTGAGATACATGGTACAAGCCAACTTTATGTTGCCTAATTAGGCTACTAGTGGAGACTGTAGCAAAAAGGCAAGGAACTCACATACAGAACTCTCATAAAATGCAACACGATTTATATTCCAAATAAGTTCTCTGATTGTACACGCTAAATAAGGAAAAGAGGGTGGTCGCTCAACTGGCTGTCATTTCAGGAATGTATATGTGTCAGAACATGTACAAACTCAGGCACATTCTTAAAAAGATTCAATTTCACTTTTCACATGGCTGAAAACATGCAATCATGCCACTGGGGTTCTCCATTTGAGCACTTCTTAGCACATAAAAAATTAAAATTACATTATTTGGTTTGAAAAACAATAAGATGCAATGGAAGTAGGTTTAATTAAGTATGTTTTTGTATGTATATGTTTTTTTTTTATCAGAACAACTTTTTATTTATATAGGGTAACACTTTAAAATAAGGTTCAATTAGTTAATGTTAGTTAATGTATTACCTAACAGGAACAAACAATGCACAATACATTTATTACAGTGTTTGTTCATCTTTGTTAATGGTAGTTAAGTTCATGTTAATTCACAGTGCATTAACTAATGTTAACAAACACAACTTTAGATTTTAATAATGCATTAGTAAATGTAGAAATTAGAAGTATTGTTCATTCATAGTTCATGTTAACTGAAGTAGTTAACTAATTAACCTTATTGTTAAGTGTTAACTTAAATAAAAATTATACGAATAAAATATTTTATTATTATATTATAATTATATAATTTTAACTAATACATATATTTAAAAATAAAAATGCACTACTGTTCAAAAGTTTGAGGTCAGTCATGTAAAAAAAAAACTTTTATGGTAACACTTTACAATAAGGTGTTATTTGTTAACATTAGTTAATGTACTAACTAACATGAACAAACAGTAAACAATACATTTATTGCACTATTTATTAAGTTTGGTTAATGTTAGTAAAAAATAGTCATTCATTGTTTGTTCATGTTAGTTCACAGTGCATTAACTAATGTTGTTCATCCTTATGTTAACTAATTAACCTTACTGTAAAGTTACCACTTGTATTAAGTTTTGTTTTATTTTATTTTATTTTATTTTATTATTCTATTAAGCAACAACATTAAAACGATGAAATTTGACAAGAAGGACATTTATAATGTTAAAAGATTTCTCTTTCAACACTTTTCTTTTGAACTTTATATTCATCAAAGAATCTAAAAAAAATGAAGCATTAAAAATATTATATAAATAAAAGTTATTTTTTAAATTGTAATAGTATTTCATAGTATTTTTAATTAAATAAATTCAAACTTCACCTAAAATTATACCAAACCAAATCTTTTGAATTTGTAAAAAATGTTTTTATGTACAAACTATAATCATATTTTCTAAAGGAACAAACTGCAAAAAAGATTTTGAGCTTCAACAACTGCAAAACCATCAGCAGAGAGAGCTGTTGAGTCTGTGCAACATACATGCATTTTTGCAAGGATATGTACTTGCATGACACACAGATGAGTTCGGTTTCAAGTGTTCAGCGTGCCTTGATTTTTTTGGTAGCCTGTCTTATCATGGGCACAAATCCCCAACAGACAACAGGATGGGGGAGTCCAGATGTTACCATGTTTTTGACTTTTTTGACTTAATCTTTCAGGTTACTGGACAAAGAAGAATATGCAACATATGTTGTGTGAGCTGACGTTTACAAAAATGTAAGCCGACCAGTAATAGCAAAAGAGTCTTGACCTCGAAGTGAGAAATATGCCACATTGTACATCAACAGCATTTCAGCTGATATTTTCTGCTACTTATTTTAAGTTAATTGGGGAGAGAAAACTAAATCTAGCTTGCAGCATTATATATTTTAGGACGTTATTTTCACTTAATGGTTTGATTAGTTGGGTTTGACAGATGAACCTCATTAAATCCAGAGATTTGCACATTGTGCATCGTTTACGCTACTTCATTAGCACAGTGATTATGGGTGTATCTTCGTCAATGCTGATTTTAAACTGACAGAGCAGCCCGGAAGCAGGTCAGTAACATGTAGCTCTGGGCCACATAAGAGTTCAGCTCATTAAGACCGTAAATGAAGCTTGTTTAATTCCTTCTGTGTATATGAATGCAACCTAAATATAGCTAAACATAGCAGTGTGATATTTGTTGTCACAGAGATGTTTTGTCTTGATCACAGTGTTTGTCCCACACAATTATAGCGTTCTTTGTTTCCCACAAGAATTTTTTTTCTGCCCAAACTTTTAGATTTTTAAATTTTACATTTTGTGTTCTATTTGTAACTCACATTTTAACTCTGGGATCAAGAACACATACATCTGTCTGTGTAAAAAAAAACTGATGTGAATAATACATTGTTCCTTTAATGCAATCAATAATTATATCTCTTGATTACCTACTGTGTGTGTGCATGTGCAGAAAAGAAAAGGAGAGCGTATGAGTGGAGAGATTTAATTTCCATCAAACAGTCAGCAAAGCATAAAGGACTCAATCAATATCCTGTCCTTTACAACAGGAAGAGGAAAGCTGCTGTTTGGCCTGAAAATAACCTGAGCAAGTTCCTGCTTCCTTCATCATTTCCTTCTTTCAGCTGAGCAGAGAATATGTTTGCGGAACATCTATATGCATTATGTTATGGTATAAATCCAAAGTATGAGCAGTCTATTGTCAAGCAGACACAAAATACACAGATCTATACTAGACATACAGTATAACATATGCTGTTATGATATATATACATACATATATATATATATATATATATATATATATATATATATGACGTAACAAATGTGGGGAGTCATACCCATTCTCTGAGAAAGACCTATAGGGGTTACTGACCATAGAGAGTTATAACCTTGGTTTAAAATCACATTTGTACAACAGTGCCTTTTGCATAGGCCTATTATCATCACTTTACGAGAGAACCTGCACAAAGCACATGATGAGCGCCCCCTTCTGGTCTTCATCCTGCAGCAACCTTGGCTTTCCCAGAAGGTTCCTCATCCAAATACTGACCGCGCTCAAGCCCTCAGGGGAAAGCTACAGGTTGATAGCTGTTGCAGAAGGTCTGTTCATTATCCCATTCACCCATGCATGATCCACTGTTTTATTACTGCTGTCTTGCTGATCTTAGCTAAGGTGTGGACAAGGGGACATTCTGCATTTACTATTGAAAATAACTGTTTTGTATTGGAATATATTTTAAAATGTAATTTAGTCACGTGATTTCAAAGCTGCATTTTTAGCAACATTACTCCCGTAACGTGATCCTTCAGAAATCATTCTAATATTCTGATTTGCTGCTCAAAACATGTATTATTATTATTATTATTATTATAGTTTGTAACATTATACACTATACTACCACCCCCAAATCAACATCTTAGAATGATTTCTGAAGGATCATATGACACTGAAGACTGGAGTAATGATGCTGAAAATGTAGCTTTGATCACAGGAATAAATTACATTTTAAAATATATTCAAATAGAAAGTGGTTATTTTAAATAGCAAAAGTATTTCAAAATGTTTCTGTCTTTGCTGTATTTTGGATCAAATGCAGGCTTGGTGAACAGAAGAGACTTTAAAAAATATTAAAAATCTTACTGACTGGTTCAAAAACTTCTAGTGTAAGTTCACAGACATTGATGAGTAACGGACATGAGACACTTATAATAAACTCACAATAAGTTTTTTTAGTGAACACTTGCAAAGAAGAATTTCCATTAGTGAATGTGCACTTGTGTTAAAAAAAAAACAGTTAAAAACAGTATTATTTAATAATATTAAATATATATATTATTATGTAATCAGTAATATTAATGCAATTAATTAAAAGTACATTTTCATGATTATGTTTTATAACGCACTTAAGTACACCTTTAAAAAGTGCACTTTAATGTCAAATAATGTTAAATCATTATGTTTTTATATTATGCTACACATTATATTATTTCAATGTGTAAAGCCTATAAAAACATTAAAACAGTATTTTATTATAATTTTAACTGGTGTGTTACACATATTTAAATTTGATATATTAAATGTACTAAATTGTAACTTCATTACAAATATATGTAAATTGTTGTTTACCGTGCTTGTCACCATTCTGCAATATACTTTAACCATATTGCAAAGACAACAGAATTATTAAATTACATATAAATATGTAGGCTACCTAAGTCCTGCAAGTGGGTCAAAAACAGCTGAAAAAAGTCCAGCTTGTATTTAAAATAATTTTTAACTATAATAGATTTCCATTCTAATGCACATAACATGGGTGATAAGTGTCCTAAGATATTAAATTCTGTTCGCACTTTAATAACACATAAAAGTGTACTTCATTTCACAAGGGAAGGCACTTTAATTTAGGATATCGCCCTAGTCTTCCCATAGCAACAGCAGCGAGATGACGTGGGAAGGTAGAGGTTCAAACTCTTTGTATTTTACTAGAGTAAATCAAGTGTTGCAAACAGCTATCCAGATCTGTGATGAATCTGCGTGTTAAATAAAGCAGCAACATACCTACAAAGTTTACATACAGCCTACATATCAGCATCACACACTCACTCTCTCTCTCTCTCCCCACACACCATCCTCTCTGTGTCTCTCACTCTCTCTCCATTCTTTCTAACGCGCCATCGTACATCACTCGTCACACCCACTCCTCGGAACCGCTGCTCACCGATTCTCACCGAACCGTAACATCCAAACAGCGCCAGCATGTCTTCGGAAGGATTAGGCGAGACTTTGGTGATTCGCTTCGGGCTGATAAACGCCGATAACAAATATCTGACAGCGGAGACGTTTGGTTTTAAAATCAACGCCTCGGCGAGCTCCATGAAGAAAAAGCAGGTGTGGACCCTGGAGCAGTCCGGGGACCACGGAGACTCCAATGCCGTGTTCATCAAAAGCCACCTGGGTCGCTACCTCGCCACCGACAAGGACGGCAACGTCACCGCAGACAGCGAGCAGCCCGGCCCGGATTGTCGGTTCCTCGTGATCGCCCACGACGACGGCCGGTGGTCCCTGCAGTCCGAGCCCCACGCGCGCTACCTGGGCGGGACCGAGGACCGGATCGCCTGCTTTGCGCAAAGCATCTCGCCTGCGGAGAAATGGAACGTGCACCTGGCAGTCCATCCTCAGGTGAACGTCTACAGCATCGCGCGTAAACGGTACGCGCACCTGTGCGCCGACAGAAACGAGCTCGCCGTGAACCGCGATGTGCCGTGGGGCGTGGATTCGCTGCTCACTCTCGTCTACCTGGACCACCGGTATCATCTGCAGACCGCCGACAACCGCTTCCTCACGTGCAGCGGTGCCCTGACAGCCAAGCCGGGCAACGGCACTGGCTTCACGCTGGAATTTCGCGCAGGGAAGGTGGCTTTCCGGGACGCCACGGGCAAATACATCGCGCCCACGGGCCCCACCGGGACCATGAAGTCTGGCAAGAGCGCCCGCGTCGGCAAAGATGAGCTGTTTGTCCTCGAGCAAAGTCACGGACAAGTGGTGCTTACAGCCAGCAACGACAGAAACATCTCCATGCGCCAGGGTGAGATGTGATTGCAGCATGCACATTAATAAATAATACTAACCGTTATGCACCACATTTGGGCGAATATAGGGTGAGTTGAAGTAAAATGGGCCACTTCTGGTTTTAGTAAATCATCTACAGTTTAGTACTAAATGTGTCTGCACATTTTCCAGACTGCTCTTTGTGTTCATTGTGAAAAAATGCATGCACTGCAAGTCTCTTCTGCTCATCAAGCCTGCATTTATTTAATCTAACATACAACAAAAACAGAAAAATTTTAAAATAGTTTTACTGTTTAAAATAACTGTTTTCTATTTGAATATATTTTAAAATGTATTTTATTCCTCTGATTTTTTAAAGCTGATTTTTTTAGCATCATTACTCCAGTAACATGATTCTTCAGAAGTCATTCTAATGTTCTCATTTGCTGCTCCAAAACATTTATTATTATTATGTTGAAAACAGCTGAGTAGTTTTTTTTCAGGTTTCTTTGATTAATAGACAGTTCAGAAGATATCAGAAATCAGCATATTAGAATGATTTCTGAAAGATCATGTGACACTGAAGACTGGAGTAATGATGCTGAAAATTAAGCGTTGATCACAGGAATAAATTACATTTAAAAATATATTCAAATAGAAAGCAGTTATTTTTTAATATTAAATATATTTCATAATATTACTGTTTTGCTGTATTTTGGAATAAATAATTCTTTAAAAAAATTTAAAAAATCATACTGTTCAGAAACTTTTGACTGGCAGTGTATAAAACATAGTCATTTTACCTGACAAACAGATATGCATGCCATAAAAAAGCCAGTTTGGCTCTGGCTTTTTGACTTACAATTAAGATAAAGGCTCTGGAAATAATATGTGCATAGGTGGGCATGCAGAAAAGCATCATTAGGATTTTTGTAACTTTATAATATTATTTTATGTTTTTTATTATTGTTATTATTATTAATTTAAAATTAAGTTAACACAATTCCCCTTTCTGTAAAAAAGCAATCAAATAAATAAAAAAATTGACTCCTTACTTTATAACAGTAGTGTTATAAAGTGATATATATATATTTTTAAAAGTATCTGAATCCTGAAAAAAACTATCACAGGTTCCAAAAAAATATTAAGCAGCACAACTGTTTTCAATACTGATAATAAATAAGCATATTAGATTGATTTCTGAAGACTGGAGTGATGGCTGATGAAAATGCAGCTTTTTTTGATCAAATAAATGCACCCTTAGTTAGCAAAACAGACTTTTTAAAAAAACATAAAAATATTGCTAATCCCAAACGTTCGAACAGCAGTGTACATTGTTTAAGGGATTAAGTTAAACAGCTCTTGAATATAACAGAAGCACCTTTCACTTGTTATATTACAGATCGAAGAAAACATACAGTACATGTACTCACAATATCTATTGATTAATTTCACTCTCTGTTGGGTGAAATCACAATCTGAATGAATTACTGTTTTTAGGAGTTGATTTATCAGCCAATCAGGATGAGGAGTCCGATCAGGAGGTGTTTCAAATGGAGATGGACAGGGAGACAAAGCGTTGTGCCTTCCGATCGTGCAATGGGAAGTACTGGAGTCTCACCCCAAGTGGAGCAATCCAATGCTCTGCCTCGGCTAAGTAAGAACAACTAATACTTAACTAAGTGAAGGAAATAGGCACAGGGTAGAAAAGCAGATTAGCCAGTTTGTGTCTGAAAGATATTTGCGGAGTGAACCATATGGCATGAGGAATTAATAAAGTCAATAGGGAATGCAAATAAAACACGCTTGTCTTGGGTAGATGTTTGTTTGCATGGTCATCTGTTTATTCAGATTGTTAGACAATTATATATCTGTTTATCCCAGATCACCCAGTTGTTTCTTTGACCTTGAGTGGAAAGGGTCAAAAGTCGCACTGAAAGCCAGTAATGGTAAATATCTGGCAGCCAAGAAGAACGGACAGCTGGCGGCCGCTGTGGACTCCGCAGGTTTGTGTCTGATTTATACAATTTTTGTCATGCATGTGTAAGTCAATAGTACCATACTTCCATACTTATTATTCACAGCTAATAGGTTATGTACAGTATGTAGTAGTACTAGCTAGTGTTGTTTTGTTTAACAGGCGAGCAGGAGGAGTTTGTGTTGAAGCTCATCAACAGGCCATTGATAGTGCTGCGTGGGGAACACGGCTTTATTGGTTGCCGCAAACAAGGAACTGGAACGCTTGATTCCAACCGCTCGTCTTATGATGTCTTCCAGTTAGAGTACAACAACAATGCTTACAGCCTCAGAGGTGAGTGATAGTGCTACTACAATTCATGAAGATTTACTTACAGTTGATAGGAGGTAAATAATTACTTAGGACCCAGGAAAATCTTTTTTAAATTTTATTTTATTCAGTTTTATTTTTTTGCAAATTCCAATTTATTTTACTTCATATTTTTTTTTCAATCATATTTTTGAAATCAAAAAGCCTATGAAGTCTGTTATATGTGTTTGTTTTGAAAAAAGAGACATTTTTAATTTTTGAATTTTTAAAATATCTTTTCTAAAGTGTAAAAAAAAAAAAAAATAGGGCCCTATGAAATCTGTTTCATTTTCTCCCCAAATTCTGTTTTATTTCATTTATTTTCTTTTCTCCCCATTTCTGTTTTATTTTTTTCCAAATTCTGTCTTTCCATTTTAATTTTTCAAAATTTTTCTTTCCATTTTTTTTGTCTGGGTTTTATTTTAAATTTTGTCAAAACCTATTAAATCTGTTTTATGTTTTCCCAAATTCATATAAATAAATACAAAATAAATATCATAAAATATAATATATAAAATATAAATATAATAAAATATCAAGGTAAATACATACATACATACATACATACATACAGTACATGCATACATACTTTTTTAGGGCCCTATGAAAATTCTGTTTTTCTATTTTAATTTTTGTGGATTTTCAGGATTTTTTTTTATTATTTTATTATAATTTTATTATAATGCCTAAATTAACATTTTCTGTAATCAGAACTATGAAATCTGTTTTTTCCATATTCAAGTTTTCATTTTCAATCAATCAATCAATCAATCAATAAGTAATTGAAATTTTTAGTTTAAAATCTTTTCTAAAAGACAATAATAAAAAATTTTTTAGGGCCCTTTAAAATCTGTTTAGTTTTTTTTTTCCTCCCAAAATCAATTTTTCTGTTTAATTTTTTCAGTATCTTCAGGATTTTTTTTTTTTTTTCAGTTTTTATTTGTCTGTATTTTTTTAATGTTTAAATTAACCTATTTGTAATTAAAAAATCTGTTTTATGTTTTCCCAAATTCTTCTAAAAAAATCTTTTCGAAATTCTACATAAAATAAAATAAAATAAATACTTTTTAGGGCCCTATTAAATCTGTTTAGTTTTTCCTCCTAGATTCTGTGTTTTCTTTTTTCATTTTTCTAGACTCCATTTTAATGGTTTATTTAAATGTTAATAATCAAAAAGCATGCAATCACTTGAATTTATAAAATTTTAACAATGCAATGATTTTTTAACATTTGTTCAATAATACAGCCCTAAAAAGTTTTATTTCTTTCAGAAATTCTGTGTTGTCTGTTATTTACTATTTCTCAAATTGTTCTTGTCAGACTCAATGGGAAAGTACTGGACGGTGGAGGCAGATGGCTCTGTGATCAGCAGTAGTGACACACCTGTCTATTTCCACTTTGAGTTCAGTGATTATAATAAAGTGGCCATTAAGACAAAGGAGGGCAAGTATCTTAAGGGAGATCATGCTGGTGTGCTCAAAGCCAGCGGCCAGGGGATTGCTGATGCAACAATGTGGGAATACTAAGAAACATTCAGCAATCTTCACACACAAACAAACGTGTGTTCTGTAAACCTATACGTAAACATAATACATTCTCTACAGCATAAGCACAAGATGATAACATACAGTCCATGTCACACAGCATACTTAAATATCTCAACATAATCTACTGGCTCAAGACACAAAAACACATTTGAATGTGAAAATAAACAAATGCACAAATTATCACAATGCACAAATTAGCTTAAACATACTCAATTAAGTAAATATAAATTCTGATATTGTTTAATYACCCTCATGTTACTGAAACCTGATTTCTGTGAAGCATAAAAGACAATATATTGAAGAACACTGAGGTGCAAACAACACTGGACCTTTTTGATTTTCATTGTATGGACAAAAGTACAATGGAAGTCAATGGGAGCCAAAATTGTTTGGTTATCAACTTTCTTAAAAATATTTTTTGTGCGTTCAGCAATAGAAATAAATAAATACAGGTTTGGAAGGACACGAGGGAGAACAAATGATGACAGAATGTTCATTTTTGGGAGAACTGTCTCTTTAAGAGAAGCACAAATTGATGGTATACTGACAAAATATTTTTTACAAAACTGGATTATTGTTGCACAAACTGTTGATCTCAATGATTAAGTTACCGGTGACACTTTACAATAAGTTAACATTTAACTCATAATATTTGTTAACTACACTACCAGTCAAAAGTTTTTGAACAGTAAGATTTCTGAATAATCATGTGACACTGAAGACTGGAGTAATGATGCTGAAAATTCAGTTTTGATCACAGGAATAAATTACATTTAAAAATATATTCAAATAGAAAACAGTTATTTTAAATAGTAAAAGACATTTCAAATTTTTAAATGCAGGCTTGGTGAGCAGAAGAGATTTATTTAAATAACATTAAAAAAATCTTTTGACTGGTAGTGTACATTAGTTAACATGAACTAAGGATGAACAACACCTTTACAGTATTTATTAACCTTAGTTAAATGTTCAGTTCAACATTTACTAATACATTTAACAAGATTAATAAATGTTGTAAAAAGGTATCAATCACTGTTAGTACATTACCTAATGTTAACAAATGAAACCTTATTGCAAAGTGTTACCAGGACAACTCACTTAATGGGGTGAAATTCTGTCATGAAATCATGCAAAAATACATTTGCAAGCAATTTAATGCACATCATGTAGTCACTGTCTCTCAGATGCTTTCATGGCCTAATTTCACCTCCTTATAATAGCTATTTCTAGGAAATTCACAATTAAAATGTGCTATTACATAATGGTCAATACTTTGCTTATGCAAAATGTGTCTTATAAGCCTAGGCTTCGGCCATAGGGTTTGTTCCTGCTCCCAAAAACATTTTTAGAGTGAACTGGCTTCTGTAATGAGGCCAGGTTTTAAATAGCTGCACCGTGGCTCAGAAAAAAAAAAACTGGAGAAATATGCTTGTTCACATCAGAGGGATTCAGATTTCCCTACACACACATAGACAGGCACACAAAGTGAGTCAGAAGCAAATCATTTGTTTGTCAAATTGTTACTTGTGGTGTTTGTGGCCATTTTGGGTTACTTGACTTGCATTCAGCATTGTGCTGACTATACTGGAACAACAGTGTTTTTTATGTAACTCTAGCTTATTGTTGATGACATGTTGATTTGCACTTTTTCGGCTAAAGCTTTTTCATGTGAATGTGTTGAAAGAAAAAGACAAAGTGTTTGTGCCTTCCTTAGTGGGATAAGATCTCCTGAGGTGTGAAAATGCAGTTTTTTGAACCTCATTTTAATTTTATTCTCATGATGTGCCATTTGCAACTGGACATGACAATGAAAATAAACAGAAAATGTTGGAAAGTAAATACTTAAAAAGTGTGCTTTGTTTTTTTTCAGTTCTTACATTATCATCAGTTATGCAGTTACGCTAAATAAACAATCTATTTTGTCCCTTGTAGATGACATTTGTAACTAGAATTTTCCAAGCAAATGTGAGTAGATTTTGTTTTTACCTTCTCTTTGTCTTTCTCCATTTTATCTGCCTCTGTTCCTTAACTATTCTCTTCTGAATTCTCTCCACCTCGACCTTGGAGGCTTTCCAAGATTTTTCGCACTGACATTGAGGCTCTGAATGAAACTTAAGAAGACTGCACTACACACACAGACACTCTCTCTCTC
>JAHKKF010522298.1:29981-45285 GCA_019740295.1 Labeo calbasu
AGGATTGTAAAAACTTTTTTGAGTACATGCCCCACAAAAATTATCAAAAAGAATGAGTCGTTTATTCAAGACAATGTTTATATACATTTCTTTTCTTGTTTTTTTTATTGGACCTAAAAAAGCGTCAGTAGCATTTGTGACTAACCTTGGTGTGTGCACAGTCCTCTAATCCCAGCTCCTGAATGATGCTCTCCACTTTTTTTTCCTTATCAGCAGTGGAATACTGTTTCCTTGGCAACCGCAGATTTCCAGAGAATAAGAGATTCTCTCGCACAGTCAGAGTGCCCATCAGGACATCATCCTACAGATGGACACAGACAGGCAGACAGAGATCAAAGAAAATGTTGGGAATTAAACCAACTAAATAATTGTATTTGACACTGAGCTAAGCAAATGACTCTGAAACAGGAGACAAAAATAGTTCTATTACACAATAATCTTCCCACTTACATGTGTCACACAACAGAGAAGAATATTTCTTAATTCTTTTTAAAATTCTGCATTCTCACCTGTACGACATAGGCAGACATGAGACGGAGGTTAGAGGTCACGACGTTGTTGTCAACCAGAACTTGACCTGAACGCAAACCACGAGGATCCTTCCTACCAGCAATCACATCTAACAGCCTTCACACAAAAAACAGAGGTTAGAAATTGAGTGTATTTGCCAGCTTGTTTTCAGCTGTAATCTTATAGGCTATTGATTCGGTGAGCGTCTTACGATGTTTTGCCGCTTCCTGTTGCTCCCATGATTGCATTCAGGCCGGTTTTCATGATTCCACTAAAAGAAGAAACAGCAAAATAGTCATAAAAGCGCACTGTAAAAATATTTATGTGGCAACATCTAAATTAAATCAAACATATTTTAATATGCTTGAATCATTACAGGTTCAACAGGTTTCATCATTTACAAGAGATTTCATCAGTGAAATGCTTTATCAAGAGACAAATCAGGTGGAAATAGCAAAAAAAAAAAAATTCCTAAAGTTACAAATATTTATTATATACTTTATACATTTTATACGCTAGCATTCAAAACATAGAAATTAATACTTTTATTCAGTACGGGTGAATTAAATTGTTCAAAAGAGTAAAGACATTACGGTTAAGACATGCATAGTTTTACAAAAGATTTCTATATCAATTAAATGCTGTTCTTTTAACTTTCTATTCATTAAATCCTGAAAGAACAATACCCACAAATATTAAGCAAAGTGACTGTTTAATAATAATAATAATAAATGTTTCTTGAGCATAAATCAGCATATTAGAATTCAAATTGAAAATTCAGCTTTACCATCACAGGGATAAATTACATTTTTAAATATTAAAATTGAAAAGAGATATTTTAAATTGTGACAATATTTCAAAATATTACTGTTTTTACTTTTGATATAATAATTGCCACCTTGATGAGCATAAATGATTCTTTCAAAAACATTCTAAAAATTGTACAGATCTAAAACCTTTGAACAGTATTGCAAAATTTACCATACTAAATAATACATTTGAGTTTAACAGCTGATTTAAATGCTATTACATAAGGCACATTTTTTGGTTATCGGATTTCATTATGACATATGCAATAAAAGAGCAGTCTATATACATAGAAATTACATAATAATTAAATATGTGTTTTTGTTATGGTAAAGAATATAAAGTATTGTTTGACATTTATATTACACAATAATAGAAAACACTGATAGAGTTATATTTCTTGTGTTCTGACATTTAAAAAACATTCATCACAGTTCCTTATACAAAGTAAGCAAATGCATAGAACACAAAAAAGAAAAAAAGAAAGAAATCTCTAAACATCTAAACTCAGGACAAATATTTTAGTATTAGGTCACAAAACATTTCATTTCCAGATGTAAAAACACACTGATATACACATGCATATCAAATAGCTCTCGGATGCTTATCTTAAAGATAACTGTTATCTGTATCAAAATTATTAATCAAATTTGACTGCACAGCAGTATATTTTGTTGAATATGGTCTATGCAGGATGTCAAATATGAAGCATCTGCTCTAAAGGTGATGATACACAGGGCAACTTTTAATTCAATGTTGCCATCAACAGGCAACCGGGGGGCCCACGACCGATCTAGTGCCCAGATAGAAATTTGTTACCCATTCTCAATGGGAAAGTGCTCAGACAACATTGCTCAAAAAGTACAGCACATAAACACACACAGACACTAACCTGACATTTTTTAGGATTTCTCGCTCAGGTCCTCTCTTGCGGCACAGTCCACGGCTTTCTCTGACGCAGTAGTGAATATTCTGGTATGTCAGAGTTGGGCCCGGCACCTTAACAAACACTTCTGTGTCACCCCTTTCCCCAGCAGGCAACACTTTTAGATCACATACATCCATGGAGCTGAAAAGACTCAGGCAGACAAGAGAAAACAAACAGTGACAAGCTTCCAGGTGTAATGAACATTTAAGAGTCTACTGATGCTCCACCCTTTCAGGACCTTATACTCCAGACGTGAATTACCCATACAACCAGAGGTCACTGTGCGTCTCCTGTCAAAGTTCTCACATGCCCTAGTTCTACGTAACACCTGCTGCTATATAACTCCTGTACTTATGAAACAACATATAACATGGTTCAGAATAGGTTAAATGTTTATACATTAAGTGTTACCTAATAGGAAAAGTGTCACCAATTTGTGTTTCTACATGCCAGTACTTTTTGTGAAATGTAATCAAAACCTACTTAAACATTATTTTTTTTAAATTTCAGCTCCTTGATGAGTTTCATTTAACCCTATAAAGACTACTATATCATATTTAATATGCAAATTTCTCAATTATCCATAATCTACTACATGCCTTCAGTCATATGGTGAATAGTTTGTGGTTCACCATTTATATCTCTCAGTCATCATTGTACTACACTGCATTATGTTTTGTAACAACTGCAGAGAATGTGTTACCTACATTTTTTCGCGTAAGAGCAGGCACGGCCATTTGTAAATTTTATGGGTCTGGCTTCCGGTGCTACAAAATAGCTTGTTATACTGCTTGATATTGCAAGTTGGTGTGTTACTATACATTATTATAATGTATTATCTTAATTATGAGCACACTGCTTGTAGTGCAAACAGTTTAACCATTTACTGCATGTTTTTATTCTTCTGGTTATTTCTCTATAGCGGCCAATGAGCCGGAAGTCTTGGCCATAGAAAGATAGACTTACATTACAAGCTGTCAGAATTTCATTTTACTTTTTTTGCACCAAACTGCATATTTTTGATCAATTTGGGCCTCCGAACTCAACAAAAACATATGCAAACTGTTTTTAGATTTCTTTATTCTTTTTGTCTAGATGTTCAATAAAAACTGTTGTTATTATTATTTTTATATGTCCGTCCTTTCAGGGTTTAAAAAAACGTGCAATGACCTAATCATGTTTTCTTAGAGGGAATGATCTATAGTCTTGTGTATATACATAAAAAAGGAGAGAAGTTTTAAAATATGCCACCGTTAAACTGTTTTCTCTGAACTCGTTCCCTACCTGTAGACGTCTGTAACTTTAAATTGGTTTTGAGCACTAAAGATGCATTCATGTACTTAATAATGACGCCCTCTGTAGGGCAAAGAAAGGCATCACAACATGCTGTATAATCAAAATTCCTTTCTCTTTGTTTACCAGACGCCAACTGTAATGAACAGAGGGGCAACAGGAAAAGACTTTGTTAAGGACACTCGCTGCATGAATAGGGACTCATTATGGGCTTGCGCAATCTTGTGTTCCTACTCAGTGTACTTGAGGCTCAAGTATTTGGTGTGGCTGTTCACATAAACAGGGGCGGTGTCTTCATTCATTGTCGCTCCGTGACAGATGACAGACAGTTGACGCATCTAATGAACAGTTGAGCCATTGACGCCCAACCACGCCCCCACGCGTCTGCAGCCAATGCGCGTCGAGCATAACTCAAGAGGGCGGGGTTTGAGTCTCGGCAACGTTAAGTTGTTTTCATCGACTGTGTGGCGGAGAAGTGCAAGCACCGTTCGCTATGCAGACGTAAACTAACAGCTGTCGATGAGGCCGCCGCCGACAATCGACCACGGCCGGGTTTAATCACCACGGAGAACTTTTTAAGCGAACGTTACAACATTACAGCAGCGGTTTAAGTGTTTTTGCGGCCATGGAGGAGAAGAAGGAGGAGGGGGAAGCGGAGATCCAGGAACACGGACCCGAGCACTGGTTCTCCAAATGGGAGCGGCAGTGCCTAGCCGAGGCCGAGCAAGAAGAACCGAGTGAAGAGGAGACCGAACAGAGCCAGCAAAAACTCTGGCATCTCTTCCAGAACTCGGCCACCGCCGTCGCACAACTGTATAAAGGTGCGAAATGTGTCATAAAAAGTCACTGAGAGCTAGCTTTAGCCGGCTAGCTGACACTGGCAAACAAAGGACACTAACTCATAAGCTCAACGGAAAACCGGCAAACTAAATCTAATGCGGGCTAATTAAGACCCCGAAGGGTTGTTTTACAATAAAACACATGTTTAGGACTCAATTCGGATTATTTCGCATTTTATTTGGCTGTTTTGAAGGTCGGTGGCGTTTACAGATTAGCATCGATGCTAAGTGGGAGACGAGGAACGTAAACTGACACAAATGCGTTTCTGTGAGGATACATTTCAGAAGTGTCACCGGTTACCCGTCTTTGTTTGTTGATAAAACTAGTTACAGTACATTTAAACGTATTTTACGATATTTAAAAGATATTTAAAGCGTCACCCCGCTGGTTGTCTTATCAAGCAAAACAAAATGGCGAAGTGCAGGGAGGAGTTCATCTGATGAAAATAACTCGATCTGTGATCGAAAACTCCTCTGTTGTGAACTCAAACGTCACATGTGTCGACAAAAAGATCTAGGGATGCAAACTATGATATGAGCTGATGAAATCGTGACTTTTCGTTAAGAACAATAATAGTATGCGAAACAAAATGGCGAAGGCAGGATTAGCAGGCTAAGTTCAAAGATTGTGAGTTATTGTGTCAGAGCTGGGTTTGTTCATATTACTTATTAAATACATAAAACGCTATAAAGCTGGTTTAATTTGCGAGTGCACGCTTTCTACTCAATGTTGTGGTTTGGACAAGCCGGTACAATCAGATAAACTAAAGCAACTCAACAAAATGGCGTAGAGTCCTCTTGCTACATATCAAATTTAGACGTCGTGTAATTAATGGCTGTGTCTCAAAACATAGAGAGCTGCACTTATGGTCATCATAGACGCTTTTAGAACATTCCAAGCGCGCTTATGCTGACCAAATGTGCTGTTTAAGTAGGCAGCTCGCTATCTCATAACACACAGCCAGTGTGAGAGGCCGTTAAGGTACTATATATAAAGCTGATGTTGGTTTAGTTGTCTTGGGTGTTTTCTTGTCTCTATTTAACACGGTGGCTAAATGTATGTGTCATAATAAGACGGGAAATGATGTATCTCTACTTGCAACGTAAACATTTCCTGTCTGTTCACTCCCTCAGATAGAGTATGTCAACAACAGGGGCTTTCCTTATGGGTTCCCTTTCAAAATGCTGCAACTGCCGTCACTAACCTATACAAAGGTAAGCTGAGAACTTTATATATGAACCATTTCATTTTAAGTGACTGTTTGTGGTTTGCCATTAATTGGGCTGCAGTTTACTGTGTTAATTTTGCATCTTTTTTTATATTGGAATCACACTTATTGTTCATTCACTTAAGGTCTTTCGTGCTTTTAAAGAAGACGGGCCCATTCTTATTAAGAATAATAACTATATTAGTGTCCACACCAATGCATGCATATTATAAGCACACTTTTCGGTTATGTTGTCTGCTGCTTTGAATTCCTGAGCTCTTTAAAGCCAGGCAGATTCTGATTGGCTAATGTTTTTATCATTCATCATCTGGGGGAAAAATGTTCTGATAAAATTGTACTTGTGGCATGGACTTCTCCTTTCTCATAAAATTAGAAAGATTATTTTAGAACTTGAAATTAACACTTAGAATAGTTATCGTTGCAGCTCTCATCATTGGTGTGAACCTTAACTGTAGCACAAACCAACAGCATTAGAATGCAGGTTGTAAGGATCAATGTCATTGGTTGGACCTACACTCTCAGAAAAAATAGGTCCAAAAACTGCTAGTTGGGAAGGTATTAAAATGTACCTTAAGGTACTAATATGTGCCATTTAGAGTCATTGTTTTGACTGAGCATTTTGTTGTTTGCTTAGTTCATGTAAATCAATCTTGGTTACAACAAAATAGAATAAGGTTGAAAGGCTATGAAACTCTGTTTTCTAATAATTGGTAAAGTGAGTAATTCAACCACTTATAGTGAAAACAAGACAATTTTTGTAACCTGCAGAAAACCACAGAACAATGTTTGTTTTTTGTTTTTTTAAATTGAGGTAAATTAAAATCTGAGAACCTATTAGATAATGGAGAACACCTGTTTGCCCATTAAAAAGTAGCTGTTGAACAGTGATTTGTAGGTTGTTCATACATAGACTAGCAACTACATGGTCGACAGCAGTTCCTTAAAACCTGTTGATTTATTCCCCTCTCCAGGCAGAATCTCTCTGATTGTAATAGTGGAAGTCTTATTCACAGCCTAGAGTAGTTGTGATTTATTAGATTGCAGTTATGAAAACTTAAACCCATCACAATAATGTGTACGCCATTGTCTGCTAGCAAATCTTGAGTCATCATTCATATGTTTGTCTGTTTGGTTTGGGGTAATGAGAGATGATGTGGTGAGGAGAATGTCAGATGTGTCATGTGAATGATTTGAGTCGCGTTATTAGGAGCTGTCAGGAACAGGGAGTGTTTGTTTGTTCAGTTTACTGGAGATCACTGCCTACATATTGACTGATTTAGCAAGTTCGCTATTGTGAGACATTTTCGAAGCATATAGGATGTGACCAGTTGAAGTTTGATGCTTTGAAACTGTTTAGTCCAAGTGTATTTTCTAAACCTCCTCATTTTTCTTATAAACACCTTAGTGAGATTTTATCTTTTCTTGAATCATGCACCCCATCTCAAGATTTTCTGAGTGTATAATTCATTTCAATCTGGTTCCAGCCTGGCAATGGAAACCCCGTCAATTGAAACAAATCTTCATGCCTGCCAGTTATGGTTGAGGTGGTTTATTTGTTGCCTATTATGGATTGAAAATATATTGAAGAACAGTGGCTGCTGTTCCTGAGGAGATGATGATGCTGCTGCTGTTCTGGCAGAATGAGAATTGATGCTGTTACGCAATTGCTTTGGAAATCGATGATATAACATTTACATAATTACGTTATTTAAAAGCTTCTTATTTTAATTATCAGCAATAATTTACCTGCTGCTCTGTGTCTTCACATAAAATACTTGCTCTCTTATTGACGCCGTAGAGCAATTTTTGAAATCAAAAGCCCTTATTAGAATTTTTAAATGAGACTGACATCAAAAATTAGGAGACTTGATGCAGCTAGGCTGATTCCTGACATACATACAGAAATACTCATGCCAAGGTTTTTTTTCTACATCTTCCAGAGAGCGTGGATGCCCATCAGCGGAGTTATGAGCTGGGTATTCAGATCGGTCATCAGAGACGAAACAAAGATGTCCTGGCATGGGTGAAGAAAAGGAGGCGGACTATTCGGCGTGAGGATCTTATCAGCTTCCTCTGTGGTAAAGCCCCACCGCCACGTAGCTCCAGGGCTCCGCCAAGACTTGCAATGGTGTCGCCAAGCCGACCCACGTCCTCGGAGACAAGTTCATCTGTAGAAACAGACCTGCAGCCTTTCAGGGAGGCCATTGCTCTGCATGGTGAGTGAGCCTAATGACAGTGCCATTTAATTGCTTGATTTGCAAAATATGTATATCTGAAATCTCATTTGTATTGAACTGCAAAGAAACATGTCTTATGACATTCTTTGAAGCGTGTAATATAAAGTGCTTTCTTGCTTTGGGCAGTATGCATTGTACACTTTTCCACTGCAGCTCACTCTATGGCCTGTAGTCATAGAAATAGTACGGCACAATAAAGCAAAATGTCACTGGCGATGCTTTTCTGAGTATATGAACTAGACTTAATAATGTCATTTTACAGAGCTCTGCACATAGCCACAAAGTAAGAATTTGTTCTCTCATTTTATTCATTTTCTCCCTTGTTTTCATTCAGAGCCACAAATTAAGAATTTGTTCCCATGACTTAAAGGTCCACTGATGTGCTTTATAACACACAGTGTTATTCAGTGTGAAAACAGAAGGACAGGACGGGACATATCAAACAGTCCCCTTTTTAAATAGCCAATAGTTTCCTTAATATCACAGCTTGGGCCAGAGCCGTTGAGCTCAGTAAAGTCACATTTGACAGCCACAATCTCATCCATATTGCTATAAAGTATAGCATTCTGTGTAGGATTTAAATGTTTACGATACGTTTTATTGTCTGCACCGACTTGGGCATATATGATCCGCTCCATGCTATCGTTTCTCTAGACCGGGGCAGACTGTGTGACACAACGCAAAACCAGACTTCTTTCGTCCCAATGAAAAGCATATTTACACTGTTTGAATCATTCCCTAACCCCTATATATTGCACTGTGTCATTCGCTGTACAGAAAATACTAATTCTGGGAACAAGTGACCGATTTCAGCCACAGCTTCAGCGTCTATTTGTAGTGGGCAAATTTTTAGGGGGCAGGACGCTTTGGATTCTAGAGAGCATTTGATTGGACAGAAAGTTGGAGAAGCTGAAGTGCAGGGTGATGTCATCAAAATCGTTGATCCTCATTGGCGGAAGTCAGAAACTAAGTTTTGAATGCTTGTCTTGTAAATTTGTCATTGTTTTGAAACGCAGTAGCTTATAGAAAACCTTAACTCGTACTAAAAACCAAAAAACATCATGGGGATTTTGATTCAGCTTGCTGGGAATGATTTTATATGTCATGTGCAGGGTTCTGTATTTTTCGACAACAATTTTTGATTAGTTATAGTTGTAGCATGTTGTTATTTTGTTGTCTTGATGAACTAGGGGTTGTGAAATGTATGTTAAAGTCGTCCTACCTGTGTGTGTTAAAGGTCTAAGCGGAGCCATGGCGAGTATCAGTATGCGCTCCGGAGCCCCAGGTTCACCTACACACCTGAGCGCCAGCTCCGCCCCCAGTCGCCGCAGGAACGGTCTCCACGACGTGGACCTCAACACTTTCATTGCCGAGGAGATGGCGCTCCACCTCGACAACGGAACTCGTAAACGAAGCTCCGCCCAGTGCAATGATGTCATAACAGACTCGCCCACTCACAAACGCAATAGGATGATCTGAGCTCTTAAGAAAAAGAAAACAACAACAGCGAAATACGTGAAAAAATGCCACTCCTCAGTCATCCTCCCATCTTTATTCAGACCAGGAAATTAAAGCAGCCAATAACAGTGCTCACCACAGCCCAGCACATTCTCCGATTGGTCTACAGAGCCCAGTTGAGGTGATCGGTGGGAGATGGTATTCAGTGCAGAGGCCTAAGTGCCCTTCCATAGGATCCTGTTGACAAACACACAACCCTCATTCACTATATTGCTGCGTGAGTTGATTGTGTGTGTGTGTAAGGTTGTGTTACGGCTGAACTGAGATGTGATCGAATGCAGGAACAAGAAAACATTTTTGTGTGCATGTTCGCAACATAATGAGCAATGTCTGTATGATTGCGTGTATGTACAAGTACTTGATGTGCGTGTGTGTGAGCGAGAGATTGAGTTTTGTGTTAGAGTGTGTTTGTGTGTGTGTGTGGTACCTGCCTCTTCCTCCAGCACCTGTCACTGCCCCAGCTCTCAGTTACCACGCTGCGGCTTTGAAAAGCAACAAATGTTTTATTTTAATATTATTGACAATGTTATTCATGATTATTTTCTTCTTTTTTTTGCCTTCTCTTAATTCTGCTCTAGCAGCAGGCACAAGTGCTGTGATAGCCATACATCCGCTGTCATGCACATCTCTCAATCACTCTTGTTTTCTTCCTGAGCATCCATCTTTTTTTCATTCATCATCTTTCATCACCCTTTTCCCCCAGCACCTTTGTCTCCAGTGTAACATTATGTCATGTAAATACCTGTAGGTGCTGACATAGACTTGTGGTACATATTGTAAAAAAAAGCTGTGCAGAGACCATTGAATTGTTAATGTACAATAATGATTCTTGCATTAAAGAAATCAAGCTTTTAACTACCTCTTTTTCTGCTACCTTTGTCTAAATAGGGTTTTATCCTTAAACTAGATTAAAATGCTAATATATTTAATGCACATTCTGTTGTATCAAAAGTGCAATCTGTTACTGTTCCTTTAACAATCTGTGAACAGCAGCTGCCAATAACAATGCTTTCAGAATTATTGCTTGTGCCCATGTGTTCAGCTGTGTTTGAACACTCTGTGAATGCGCCTCCATAGGCTGGAAATGCTACGGCCCCACAATACAAGCTATAATCAACGCTTGTAGTTTTTAACATCTCATATCTGACATACTGGAAATATAAAGGGGAGTTAATAGGGTTTCATAGAACTTAAGGTGCAAGGAAGTGTGTGAACAGAACTGAAGGAATCAAATGTCAAATCGGAGATGATTCTCAGCGTTTCTGTAGAAATGTGTTTGGCAGGTGACAACGTGTCAAGCGGTGTCAACAGTGTGACATGCTGTTTTCCATCCAAAACTATTTTAAACATTTCTTATAAAAGAATATAATTTTTTTTTTGTGACATTGCAGAACAGCACCATTAAAATTGTAACAAAACTTAAGACAAAGACACTCCCTTATACGATCATATATATTTCAACCTGAAACCATATGTATAGGCTTAAAGGGACAGTTCACTCAAAAATGACAGTTCTGTCATTTAGTTTTTCATTTCAAAACTATGCATTTTTTTCTCTCTGCAGCACAGAAAAATATATTAAGTATGTTAGACCAGTGAAAAAAATATATTTCTCAAAATATTTCATGTTTCACACAAGAAAGAAAATCACAGTTTTGGAACAATATGGTGTGTAAAAGAATTTTTATTTTGGGTAAACAATTCAGTAACACTTTACAATACGGTGTCATTTGTAAACATTAGTTAATGTTTACACTAACTTGAGCTAACAATAAACAATACATCTGTTTCACTATTTATTAAGCTTTGTCAATGTTAGTTAAAAATACAGTTGTTCATTGTTCGTTCACAGTGCATTAACTAATGCTAACAAACACAACTTGTGATGTTAATAATGCCTTAGTAAATGCTAAAATTAACATGAAATAAGAATAATGCTAAAAAAAAAAATAGTAAAGTGTTACCAACTATCCCTTTAACGTGTAATTTTTTAATTTTTATCCTATATCTCCTACATAATTCTATACTACAGTTCTAAAATTATTTCACAGAATGACATTCAGAAAGCTGCTTCATAAACTTCATAGGAGATCCCATATAAATTAGTCATTGATTAAGCGTATAATTTGGTTACCATATATTTTTTTGCCACCAGTGTCATTAAAATTACGAAAAATTAAGATTTCTTATCCATGCAGTGATTTAGAATAAAATTATTCTACAATTTCAAAATTATATATATATATATATATATATATATTCTAAATATAGAAATTAAATATAATTTAATATATAGAGTTAAATATAAAATATTCTGCATAAAAATCGTGTTTTTCGGAGCAATACGATTTTATCGACCGACTGAAAAGATGTTGCTGACTGAAAATCGGAACATCCCAGTGAATCGGTATGCTTCGGTTAATAAACGAATAACGACCTGCAACACAAACGTGGAAGTAAGCCTACGGGTGAGACTTCCCAGAGAAACAAGCGCGTCACTATCTTTAGAATATTGTCTTTGAACTTCCGTTTGTGCGGTAAGTATATTTCTATGGCATCGAGTTAACGAAAATTATGGTGAGCATTGTAGTGTTTAAAGCAAATGTCTTAACAAATATCAGTAGACCATGCAGATTTTAAAACGAGTGGTTCATTCATAAATCTGTCAAATCACTGTGGAAATACTGCCAGAAGACAGCAAACGCAGCGCTAAAAGGGGCGTGTCTTAATGAGATCAGTAACGAGATTTCCACTACAAACCACTGTTCATAATTAAGATAATACATTAAAAAAATATGGTAAGACACACCAGTTTGCAATATCAAGCAGCAAAACGATTTTTTGTACATATAAAAATAGCTGGACATGGACGAGACCGGAAGCCAGACCCATAAAATGTACAAATGGCCAGGCTCATTCTTACGGAGTTTTTTTGTTGTTGTTTTTTTTTTTTTGTTTGTTTTGGGGGTGAGCTATCTCTTTAAGATGTTCTTAAATTCAACACACCTTTCTTGTATGTTGTTCTCTTGAACCCGTTTTACCCAACCCCTCACAAAATCCATTCCTCCCTTATTCTCACGCGAAACCTGTTGTTTCATTGATAAAAGAAGTGTTCACGCTTTGCGTGCGCGCTCTTCAGGGGTGTAACGATCCCCTATTTCTATGGTAACAGTCCGCCGCTCACCGTACAATGTCATCGGCTTCGCATTCCTTTACGCTGCTGCTGTCCTCCGAATCATCTTCGCTTCTCAGTAAAGAGAACCGTGAGCCCATCACCATAGCAACACGTTACATATCTAGAAGTAATATTTATCCTTCCTGGCGAGGAGAAACTGAGGCTGTTTTAATCCTTTGTCGCGTAATGCCGACCAGTCACCACTAGGGGGCAGCAGTTAACAACACAAGGAAGCGTGACGACGAGAGCGTGGAAAATCAAATCCGTCAAAAACACCAAATTGCTCTTGCGGATCGCGTCTTCTCGACATAGATTGTGTGTAAATGAGGTAAAAGCATCTTTTGAAAGTAGTTTTGCCATGAAAAAGGTCGATACAAGGTGGTTTTCTGTCTCTTTGAAGAGAAATAAGAAAGGGAGGGGGACTTGGAGAGATAAATTTCTGTAAAGAAGATGAGCTCACTGGTGCTGTGCTGAATGAGAAAAATCACAAACAAAGCTTCATGAGTGGGTAGAGGGAAAGAGAGAGAGAGGACGAGAAGGAAGGAGAGAGAAAAGTAGAAAATAAATGTGTATTGTAGAAGCCTGTCTATAAAACACATCAAACACTTAATAATGCACACCATAAAATGAAACTTGTGTCACCCTCATGTCATTTAAAACCTGAATGATTGCTTCTGTCTAACACAAAAGGAGATGCTAGGCGAAATATAATGAAAATGACAACAAACCCATTTCCTATTCTTTTTAACAACATGAATGAGGCTGACAAGCTCAGTATTTAAAGGAACAGTTCACCCTAAAATAAAAAATTTGCTTAGAATTTTCTCAGCATTCAAGATGTAGATGAGTTTGTTTCTTCAACAGAATAGATTTGGAGAAATGTAGCATTACATCACTTGCTCACCAGTGGATCCTTTGCAGTGAATGGGTACCGTCAGAATGAGGTTCAAACAGCTGATAAAAACAATAATTCACAAGTAATCCACACAACTCATCAATTAACATTTGTGTCTGTAAGAAACAACTCCATATTAAAAGCATTTGAACTTTAAACGTCATTTAAAAGTGTTAAATACATCTGTATAATGGATTAGTTTATTACAAACAAGCAGCTTTTTGCTTCACAAGACGTTAATTGTTGGCCTGGAGTCATGTTGATTACTTGTGGACTGCTTGTGAATTACTTACAAGTGATGTAATGCTAAATTTCTCCAAATCTGTTCCAATGAAGAAAAAACTCATCTACATCTTGGATGGCCTCAGGGTAAGTGAATTTGCAGCAAACTTTCATTTTTGGGGTGAAGTGTTCCTTTAAATGAGTTTTGAAAGCTGCCAGGGAGATTTCAAGCTAAACGACTTCAGTTTTGGTCTGTTAATAACAAATGAATGTATCATATAAGCAATTTGAATTACCTTCATTGTGCATTTTTGCATTTTTTTTTTGGAACTTGGCAGCTCCAGTACCCATTTACTTTCATCAGAAGATGTAGATTTTATGTGTATTCCTCTATTCCTTTAACCCAAATACAGATTTGCCCCTCTCTTCCTCTCGTTTTCTCGTCCACCTTGGCCGTGTTCCACTTGCAAACACACAAACACTTTGGTTCCTCTCACGTATTGAATGGTCTGTGAAACCCAGCCCCCGGAGCGCTTTCGAAATATTATTACTTCTGTCTAAGGGCAACTCTGTCTGTGGCTCTATCTCTGCCACACACACAAAGTGAGACCCCGAGGCTGGTTCTGTGAAATTACTTGCATCTCAGAAACACCTCTGAGTGAACAAAAGCCTATTTTTATCACCAGAATCTTTGTGCGCAAATGTCCGTATCTGTAGATGCCTTCTCTGACAGGATCATGTTTTCGCATTTGATATTTAAATTGCAAATATATAATGTTTAGTCAACATGAAATCAAAATACAATATTTACTTCCACAATGCGTGTTCCAGGGCATATTGTACATGATTCATCAGTGCATGTTATTCCAAATAACTTTCTGTGCCTTTGAAATGACTTTTCTTTACAGCTGATGTCATCTAGGCCAGAGGGCGGGGCCAGTAGTGTTAACCAGTTTTTTTTTTTTTTTCATTTGGGTAGTTTAAGCTATTGTGCTCGGTATTTGTGTGTTTTTGTAAATGTCTATATAGTTTATTAAACTTATGTTTATTTTAGTTATTGTACATAATAATGAGCTATTTTTTTATGGGGTTTTTTTTTTTCTTTTTTTACATATTTTTTTATAGAGTTAAAAAATGAAAATGAGACATTTTGTCTTGACAACTAGCTGAAATAAAATAATTGTATTTTTTCTATTTTATTTTAGTTCATGTTTATTTATTTATTTTTTTAGTTAATGTTTATTTTATTTCAAGTAATTTTTTTTTTTAAATAATAGTTTTAGTTAACTATAACACTGGTTCTCAACCAGGGGGATCCAGAAAACTTCCAAGGGGGCCTCAATATGAGGATTTGATGATTTAAAAATAATAATAATAATATTAATAATAAAAAAACAAATAAAATAGGCAAAAACAACTAAAATTTAAGATATTTTTAATATCAAGTTATTCTTCTTTTCTTATTTTAGGCCTAATTTTAAAAGTGTGATTTTAGAGATGGACAAATCATGTAAATTAATGAAATATGCATTTTAAAATAAGTATATACAGTTGAAGTCAAAAATTTACACCTTGCAGAATCTGCAAAATGTTAATTATTTTACCAAAATAAGAGGGATCATACAAAATGCATGTTATTTTTTATTTAGTA
>JAHKKF010522299.1:0-18117 GCA_019740295.1 Labeo calbasu
GTTCTGTATGTATGTAATATGACGCAAGGTTCACTCAAATTAAACAGTAAAATGCTCAGAAAGGGACTTTCAGAGTAGTTTTGGAGATGTTGTTCATGTATTTATGTCCTCATTTAGTGAGGCGATAGACGCTGAAATCACCGCAAGCATCATGCACACCTTTAGTATGTGTGTAGTAAACGAAACCATGTGTTTACGTCATTCATTCACAAAGAGACACGCAGATCATGCAGGGTTCATATATAAATAGTCTTTTGTGGCTTTTTAAAGATACTTAACCTGTATCGGAATTTGGTCTATGTGTAATGGCCTACTTCTGATTAATTGACAAATTCTGTGATATTTCGTGTTATACAGTAAATTCTGTTTTTATGATTGGATTTCGTCCATGTTTTCCACATCACAGAAATTATAGGGCCCTATCCAGTAATAAGAATTACTGCTGGAAGAGTTATGGGTCTTTAAATATGATTGTTGACAGTCAATAACAGCCACAAAAAAGGTTGAGAACCACTGCCCTTTGTAATTAGGCTTTAGGACCGCTTTTCATGTCGGTCATAAGTGGGCGGTACTCGAGACCAGACGTTATGCCGCAAGTCAGATGTTTACCTGCATAATAACAAAGCTGTTTTGTAACACAGATCTAGCGTAATCCCGCTATGACTTCCTAGCGTTGTGGTTCCTCAGTCCACCCTGCATCCTCTGCCTCATCATCACTATTTTCAGCCCATCTGTGCACACACTTCCCTGCGGAACGAGCCGTCAGCTGAACAGCTACAAGCCCTAACCCGCATGACTCAGCCTGGGAAGCCTTTCGAAGTTTCATATCCTGCTTTTGGTTTTGTGTTTAATGGCTATACTTGAGTGTATTATTGAGGAAATCCAAGCACACAGGTTTGATGTAGAAAGAGGCACTGATACCCAGAGAGAGGGAGGTGATGGGGAAATGTGTGGGTGTGTACGTGTTTGAGGTAGCAGACCTTGGGAATGTATACAAAGTGGCCCGAGCTGCTCTGTGCAGCTGTGTCCTTCACTCACCCTCACGGGTAGGCAGAGACCCCTCCGGTCCTTTCAAGTGCATCATGTGTCCAGCATAAGCTTTTGAGGTTTTTTTTCTGAAACAGGGACAGACACAAGGGCAGACCACTTCAGTGAGAGAAAATGGTTTGAAATTGCACAGTGTCTGCATGTCAGTGGTCATGTGTTTGTGGGCAGGGCAATTACAGTAGTGATTTGCACACCAAATGTTATCATCAGAAACTTGCATACCCTGTTGCACGAGTGCTCAGTCATGAGTTCTGTGTACCTCTTTCAGAACTTGAACTTCAGAACATTCAGATCAATTTTTAGCAGTGACTTGACAGCCAAACCATGACATACCCAACTGTTACTACTTAACCTGCACACAAATAAACATGTATTAGTCTTATATTTTTTGTATTTATGTATTTTTGCCTAGCTTACTCTTATTCCACAGAATTATTAAGCAGCACAATTGTTTTCAAAATTTTTAATAATAATAGGGCCCTATGAATTCCGTGATGCGGAAAACATGGACAGAATTGCGGAATCCAGTCATAAAAATAGAATTTAATGTTTAACACGGAATGTCATGGAATTTGCCAAATTTTGGATGAATTACACTTAAATCAAAACATAATATGGACTAGTATCTGTGAATATTAAGCCACAAAATACTATTTAAATATAAATCCTGCATGTTCTGCGTGTCTCTGTGTGAATGAATAGCGCAAACGTGCGGTTTTGTTTAATATTTCTACACGCGTACTGAAGCTCACATGACCCTTGCAGTGTTTTTAGCCTCTGCCACCTCATTATATGAGTACATGAACACATAAACATGATCTATTGAACTGCTCTGAGAGTCACTTTATGAGCATTTTACCGTTTCTTGTGAGGAAAAAACAAAATCAGTCAAAATACAGTCATATTTACAAACAGAAACTTACAGGTCTTTACAGCAACCCATCAAAATAAAGTTTTGGTTTAACTTGAAGAAACTGTGACAGACATATATTACTTAATGCAGTGGTTCTCAACTCCAGTCCTCAGGGCCCACTGCTCTGCACATTTTGTATGTGTTTGAATCTGACACACTCAGTTCAGTTTATGGATGTTTCTCCTAAGGAGCTGACGATCTGAATCAGGTGTGGTAAATGAGGGAGACATACAAAATGTGCAGAGCAGTGGGCCCTGAGGACTGGAGTTGAGAACCACTGACTTAATGTAATGATATCATTGACTACTACTAATAAAATGATTATTAAACATTATTTTTTTTTAAGGAATATTTACTAGAAAAAATATTTACCAGAAAAAAAATGTAAATACACAACACGGTATGTTGGGAAACAAAAAAGGAAATAAAATAATAATAGATTTGTTTTTTATAAAACTAATTATTTAGAGGTGCTTTCATTTATTAAAATTTAATAAAACCATGAAATTGGAATCCAGAAAATTATTGGAGATTTGGTATTAAAAAAAAAACAAAAAAAAACTAAATTTGAGAGGGGGGAAAAAACGTATTTGAGAGGGCCTTAAAAATGTCATTATTGTTAAACTTTTTAAAAATTGCAGTTAAGTTGTTTAAGTTTCATGATGTTGACTAATTAGACATGCTTTTGGTTAATAAAATGTTATTTAAGCAATAAAACCGAGACTAGAAAAATTTAAACTCAAAAAAAGGATTTAAAAAAAATGAACAGAATTTTGGGAAAAAATTAAATGGATTTCATAGGGCCCTATAATAATAATAACTAGGTTGTTTTTGTTTTGAAATCTTTGCTAGTAATTACATTTATCATGCTTACTGGATAATGACATTAGTGATTCCTGGATTGAAACCAGCAGGTTCAAGGGGCAGGTGCAGACTGATTTTCCTGGCTCAGAATGGCCTTTTAAATTAGCATGTGTAACAGTGCCAGATGGGGTGGAAGAGGGAAAGAATTTATGCTTTTTAGATCCACATTTGTACAGTATTAATAAATTGCTATAAACATTGGTGCACTTAAAGTCAATGAGCAAATATTTGCGAAGTTAAAAGAATAATGAACGAAAACAGCTGTTTTCAGCTACTTTGCTTTAAATTACCATTCATTTTTAATTCAGTGTGATGGTGTAGAAATCTAATGAAAGTGAAAGTCTCTCTTAATCTCATCCATCTTTATGTGTGCTAAGACCTTTTCCCATGTGTGTTGGCAGAACTCTTTGACCCGCAGCGCGCCCCTCGTCAGTGAAGCTCAGGGCCGTAGTGGTGCTCGCTTCCACACCTCCTACGACAAGAGGTACGTCATCAAAACCATAAGCAGCGAAGACGTGGCTGAGATGCACAACATCCTCAAAAAGTACCACCAGGTGCGAGCGCATACATTTCCCATACCAGTTTAATTGATGGTTTACCAATGCACATTTCTAGTGAGCTGGATGGTTATAATGTATTTTTTCACTGCAGTATATCGTGGAATGTCATGGTACCACACTGCTACCACAGTTTCTAGGCATGTACCGCCTCACTGTAGACGGAGATGAGACTTATATGATAGTCACACGCAATGTCTTCAGTCACCGGTTGTCTGTGTATAAGAAATATGACCTGAAGGTAAGGATTATGAAAAATGACTGACAGTCAAACTAGATGACTGTCATGATATGGATTGACATGTTTTTTCTTCTGTGTAGGGATCTACTGTTGCCCGAGAGGCAAGTGACAAAGAAAAGGTCAGTTTTACCCTCAAACACAAAATATGTGATGTGAATGTTTTGAATTTTCACTTATATTGCTTTTTTGTCCGGTTTTTGTGTGTAGAGTCTATTGTATGTCTAGTCTCTTTGCTTGTGTTTGAAGATGGTAGTGTAGTGGCTGATCATTTGTCACTTCAAGCACCTTAATTTACTGAGTGTGAGAGTGAGTATGAGAGTGAAGCGTGCTGGTTTTAGAGCGTCTGTGTGATTATCGGGTGCACAGATGCAGATCTATCCTATACTTAGGGTGTCAAGGTGAAGCTGAGTCCATGGTGCTTTTTTAAGCTATGGAGATTAAAGCAAGAAGCTGTAAGCTTCAGTAGCATCAACACTGGCACCGTAAATAAAACGGATGATTTAATGACAATGGTTGGGCTGTGTGCCTGTTAGTCATCACAAGGTACCAGAACCTAACACAGAAGAAATATGTTAAGCTATCCTTGAAATTTCACATATCTGTGTATTATTAGGTATACTAATTGTACATAGTCATGGGTGGTGTATTTTCGTTCAACCGAAGAAGTGCATATATATAGTACTAAGGCTAAGTAATCCTACTAGGCCAAGTTAAAGTTCTCTGTACAGCTCCAGCTTAAAGGCACATGAGTTAAATAACAGATGGTCCACTGGTGGTCTGAGGGGCATGAGGTTACCCGACTCCTATTTTAATCCTTTTATACAGGGCCATAGACCCTAATCTCTCGCATATCCTTGCACACTTTCTAGGATGTGTAAAGCCCACCCTGTCTTTCAAAAGCGATTTTGGGGAGCATGAAAGTGAAAATTCTCACTTTTCTCTATTCATAGCTGCATGCAGAATGTTTGAACAACAGCACTCAAGTTTTTTTTTTTACTTCCAAAGATTACACTGCAGATAAAAAAAAAACTTTATATCAGCATATATATATATATATATATTTATATATGTGTGTGTGTGTGTGTGTGTGTGTGTGTGTGACCCTGGACCACAAAACCAGTCATAAGGGTAATTTTTTTTTTAAATTGAGATGTATACATCATCGGAAAGCTAAATAAATAAGCTTTCCATTGATGTATGGTTTGTTAGGAGGACAATATTTGGCCGAGACACAACTATTTAAATATGTGGAATCTGAGGGTGCAAAAAAATCAATATATTGAAAAAATTACCTTTAAAGTCCAAATGAAATTCTTATTAATGAATATTACTAATCAAAAATTAAGTTTTGATATATTTACAGTAGGAATTTTACAAATATCTTCATGGAGCATGATCTTTACTTAATTTCCTAATGATTTTTTGCATAAAAGAAAAATCTATAATTTTCACCCATGCAATGTATGTTTGGCTATTGTTACAAAGACCCCAACGGCTTAAGGCTGGTTTTGTGGTCCAGGGTCACATATAATATAATGTAATGTAACATAACATAATATAATATAATATAATATGATATAATATAATTTGCCTTGATTTCAAAAGAAATATTTTAAGTTTATTGTTCTTACCCCACTGGTAAATAGTAAGAAGTGAGTATTCAGTATGGTTTATGATTATAATTAAATTATTAAAACTAAATTGTATAATTAAATATTATCAACTTTTTAACTAAATGTACACTACCAGTCAAAAGTTTGATGATTTTTTTTTTTTTTTTTTATATTTTTTAAAGAATTCTTTTCTGTTCACCAAGCCTGCATGTATTTGATCCAGAGTACAGCAAAAACAGTAAAATTCTTTTAAAATAACTTTTAAATATAATTTATTCCTGTGATCAAAGCGAAGTTTTCAGCATCACATGATCCTTCAGAAATCATTCTAATATTTTATTATTATTATTGTTATTATTATTTTCATCAGTATTTAAAACTGTTAAGTAAATATTTTTCAGGATTCTTTGTGGTATAGAAAGATCCAAAGATGAGCATTTATCTGAAGTTTTTGTAACATTATACACTATACCATTCAAAAGCTTGGAGTATAATTTTTTACTTTTATTTAACAAGGATGCTTTAAATTGATAAAGACATTTATAATGTTACAAATGATTTAAGTGCTATTCTTCTGAACGTTCTATTTACCAAAGAAACCTGAAAAAATTCTTCTCTGTTCTTCGCTGTTTTCAACCTAATAATAATAAATGTTTTTGGTAAGCAAATCAGAATATTACAATGATTTCTGAAGGATCATGTGACTGGAGTAATGATGCTAAAAATTCAGTTTTGAAATCACAGGAATAAATTACATTTTAAAATACATTCAAATGTAAGAAAGGAAAACAGTTATTTTAAATAGTAAAAATATTTCAAAATTGTACTCTTTTTTTTTTTTTTTTTTGCTGTACTTTGAATCAAATAAATGGAGGCTTTGTGAACAGAAGAGACTTATTTTAAAAAACATTATAAATCTTAGTGTTTAAAAACTTTTGACGGGTAGCGTAGCTGCATACAGATGTTTCAGCTTTGAACAAGGGCATGCAAAGTAATATGATCTCAACGTGATATGAACGTAATCCAGTCTCAGAGATTACACTGCCAAAAAAATAAATGTCCTTAATCAGCATTTTCCAGGAAGACAAATTTACAGAATTTACAAAGCGTCCTAAGCAAAAATGCAAGATAATTTGCCTCGATTTCAGAGAAAATATCTTAGGTTTATTGTTCTTAACCCACTGGTAAATAGTAAGTAGTAAGAATATTTAGTATGGTTTATAGTTATAATTAAATTATTAACCTAATACTAAATTCTATAATTAAATATTATCAGTTTTAATTCAATGTAATATAATTACAGAATTATATTGTATTAATTTACAGCGCTCAAGTCTGATTGGTTGATGAATGCAAAGCTAAAGTAGTTCCAAGGCAGCTTTTGAGCACATTATGTTCATATCACTTTGCCAAATTATTTTAGTTATTTCAAAGGCCCTTACAGCCTACAACAGCAAGAAGACCAAAACCCACAACGACACCGAACAAACAAATAAATACAGTAAACAATAGGATAAAAACACCCAAATATTTCCTTATTTTTGCCACAAAATGACATTTTATTATGTCCGGAAAGCATACTCTGTCTCCCACTTACTCCTTACAAACACACACACACATAGTACAGGCACACACTCGCACAGAAATATGTCGTCAGCACTGGTCTGACGATTTTATCAGTAAAATAGTTACCAACTTAAAAGCTAGGTGTCAGTTCTCACTAATAACGGTGCTGTTCTTGAAGATGATGAACTTGCAGTTTCGCTATTATTAGAGATGTACAGACTCAGGTAATTCACACGATTATTCTTTCTCTCTGTCTAATAACTTTATTATTAACTGCATTAGTCTGCTATCAACGGCTCAAGGCTTCATTACTAGGTCTGAAATGACGTTTTGGAATTAGCAACAGAGGTGTTGGATGAGATGCATAAGAAATTAATCATACTCACAAGAGCGGTTCAAGGACATAAAGCTGACAAGTGTCTTTAAATGCAACACCTGAACTACATTTGAGATGTGATAACCATAATATAAGATGAATAATTGACTCTGGTACGTTGAATTATTAGAAAATAATGCACACTCAAGGTGGTTAATAATTCAACGGCCCGTCGTCAATTATTCCTTACATTACATACAATGTTCTGAAAGCTAGTCTTATGACAGTTTTGCATCTCAAGGAAATTTATCTTGTTGTTAAAGATATTGCTACTAAAAAATAAGACCAAAATGCTGATTAGGATTTTTTTTTTCATTATTTTGCGGTCTATTTCTCATCTGTCACAAAGATTACACGTACAGTCCTTTTATAATTTTTTTCCCTTTTTTTTTTTTGAATGTCTGAATAAATGCTGACATTGCTGCTTTTACAAATTACTGTTAAGACTGTGCCAGTTTAAGGTCACTTCTTAACTGGGATACTGACTGTCATTGTCAGCCCTGTGTCCCACAAATGTAGGTTAAAAGGCTTCAGTCTTTTCTCAGAGGCCTTGCTGTTTTAGTGGCCATTAAACTGCTTGTTGCCTGGCCGGGTCATGAAGAGGAGTAGACAGAAGAGTTCATTTCCTTCACATGCTCTGTTAGTTTTCTAAGAATAGCCTTTGTTTTTTGAAATTGTGTCCGTACATGTTGGAGCAAATGTGGACTTTGAAGTAGCTTTCTCAGAAATATTTGCAAATCAAATATTAATGTGTTCTAGTTTTGCTTAAATGTGTATCTTCATTATTCTCGCAATGACTTGAATCATTGAGATACTTCTAAGTTAACAGCCGCAAGTACTTTATTTTTCATTTAAGTGTAAATCAAACACTCTTATAAAACAAGCTTGAGCCGTTTCTCACTAAACACACATCAGATACAGTTGAGGTCAAAAGTTTACATCCCCTTGCAGAGTCTACAAAATGTTAATTATTTGATCAAAATAAGAGGGATCACACAAAATGCATGTTATTTTTTATTTAGTACTGACCTGAATAACATATTGAAAACTTGTTGAATTTAAAGATCAGGGGAAATTTAACTTATTTGACTTCTGTGAAACATGTAAGTATCTTCTGTAGCTTCTGAAGGGCAGTACTAAATGAAAAACAATTATGATATTTAGGCAAAATAAAAAAAATGTACAATGTTCTGTTCAAAAGTTTTCACCCCCGGCTCTTAATGCATCGTTTTTCCTTCTGAAGCATCAGTGAGTGTTTGAACCTTCTGTAATAGTTGCATATGAGTTCCTCAGTTGTCCTTAGTGTGGATAGATGGATCTCAAAAATCATACAGTCATTGTTGGAATGGGTTCTAATACACAAAAATGCTGAAAAAACAAAGAGTTTGTGGGACCTAAAGGATTTTTCTGAAGAACAGCAGGCAGTTTAACTGCAGGACTCCAGTACTACATAAAAAATAACATGCATTTTGTATGATCCCTCTTATTTTGGTAAAATAATTAACATTTTGCAGATTCTGTGAGGTGTATGTAAACTTTTGACCTCAGCTGTAATCCTCTGTCTCAGGATTCTGGCAGTCACCCTAGAAAAGGTTTTTAGCTAAGTTTTTTGTTTGTTTGTTTTAAAGGCTATGGTTAAAAGTAGATTTAAACATGAATTTTAACATGAAAATATCAACAGAAGCTGCCATAGCATTAAAGGAGAAGTCCACTTCCAGAACAACAATTTACAAATAATTTACTCACCCCCTTGTCATCCAAGATGTTCATGTCTTTTTCTCTTCAGTTGTAAAGAAATTATGTTTTTTAAGGAAAACTTTTCAGCATTTTTCTTCATATAATGGACTGACATGGTGCCCCGATTTTGAACTTCCAAAATGCAGCTTCAAACGATCCCAAATGCGGCTGTAAATGATCCCAGCCGAGAAAGAAGGCTCTTATGTAGCACAACGATCGGTTATTTTAATAAAAAGACTTTTTTAATGCCAAACGCTCATCTTGTCTTACTCTGCTTGGACTGTTTTTGTTCCGGTTCATGACAGTTAAACTCCCATCTCATGTTCTCCCTCAGCTTCTAAATCATCCTATATCGCTGTTTTACCTTTTTTGTTAAGGGTGTTTGATCTTCTTTGCATGTTCACGTTGCAAAAACTGGGTCGGTACTTCTGCAGTGATGTAGGATGATTTTGAAATGATTTTTAAAGTTGAGGGAGAAAATACGATTGGAGTTTTTCGACATACCCTAACTGTCTTGAACCAGAATACACAGAGTTCAGGGAGAGCAAGGCAAGATGAGCGTTTGAGATTAAAAAGTATTTAAATTGTATTTTTTTAATGAAAATAACCGATCGTTTTGCTAGATAAGACCCTACAACCACATTTGGGATCGTTTAACGCCGCATTTAAACTGCCTTTTGGAAGTTCAAAATCGGGGCACCATATCAGTCCATTATATGAAGAAAAATGCTGAAATGTTTTCCTCAAAAAACATAATTTCTTTACGACTGAAGAAAGAAGGACATGAACATCTTGGATGACAAGGGAGTGAGTACATTACATGTGAATCTTTGTTTTGGAAGTGGACTTCTCCTTTAAGAAACAAATTAAGTAAGCTAACATATACTATGTGATTCAATCCTCCAGCAGGTTAAAGATTTCTCCTTTCACTACATGCCTGCCTATATTCTTTGAACAAAACCACAACAACAACAAACTATCAGACTATCAGAGTATCAAGTCCATTACTTCATGGACTTGATACTTGATACATGGCATTCGCAAGTCATTTTACTTTAATAATGTGACATATTTCTGCGTGATACAGGATTTTCAATGTATTTTATTTGTCAAGACATGATTTGCTTATAAAAAATGTGCTCTTTGAAGTGTTCGGGGGGTAGAGGCTAAAAAAAAAATAAGGATGCAAACCATTTCATCAGTGCCCTCCCATAAGAAGTCTGTTCACCTACGGTGCTTTCCTGACCAAAGCTATTCTTAATGCTCTTCAACCCACCAATAGGGCTCACTTTGGCTATCTATGACCTAGATTTCACAATAATATGATAGGTGTATGTTTGCTCTTGAAAGTTAGGAAATAAGCAAATGGTAGAGGTTGTTAAAGTCCATTAATAAGGTTTTTACTAGAGTAAGGACACCAAATAAGCTACATGCACAGAATTGCTGGAGTTGGTTCGTTCTGGAGGTTTAAATCTCCCCAGAGGAAATAATTTCACCCGCATTCCTTTTCAGTAGTTGGAATGAGGCATAAAAATGTATTACTTAATTATTGAATAGTGAGTAATTACTTACAGCTGAGCTGTAGCTGATTTTTGTGATGCCAATGCATTGTAGCATGCATTGTATATGAATGTTCATTTCATTTGTAGGCTGTTCTGAATAGCTCTAAACACAAATGTAGATCAGCTAGTTAGGCTGTTGCCTCATTTGTTCATTTGAGGGTCCCTTGACACTACATGCAGCTGAACAGCCAAACAGGCTTCTTCTTATGAATCTAGAGCACCCCCTACTGCGCCGTGTGATATTACATGACATGACCAGCATGTCAGGACCTGAATTTATTTTAATGTTAATGATCAACCTCTTTCTCATTGTTTCCGTCTTTTTCACCAGGCTAAAGAACTCCCCACATACAAAGACAATGACTTCATCAACGATGGACAGAAAATATACATCGATGAGGAGAGTAAGAAAACCTTCCTCGATAAGCTACGAAAGGACGTGGAGGTAAATGATTCAGAAGAATTTGCGTTATAGCCTGTCTGCCTGGTTCATGACTCATTTATCTTGCATACTCACTTTGTCTCTTCCTCTTTCTTTCTACTATCCATCTGTTTTTTTTCCCTCCCTCATCGTGCTGTCTAGTTTCTTGCTTTGCTGAAGTTGATGGACTATAGTCTTCTGGTTGGAATCCATGACGTGGAGAGGGCAGAACAAGAAGAGGTGGAGAGTGAGGATAATGAGGGAGAAGAGGAAGGGGAGAGTGATGGAGGGATTATCGGCACTCCTCCTGACAGTCCCAGCAACACTCTAGACAGCGCTAAACCACTCTCACCGGGAGACTTCGACCCCAGTATTGACGTCTATGCCATCAAAAGCCATGACAGTGAGTGGAGCAGGAAGCATATGTGTTGTCTTATTGAAATGGGTTCTGTCAATTTTTAAAATTTTCAGTGTTTTTTTTTTATTTTTTTTTTTTACTAGTAGTCTCTTCTGCTCACTAAACCTGCGTTTATTTGATCCAAAGTACAGTAAAATTTTGAAATATTTTTACTGTTTAAAACAACTGAATTGCTATTTGAATATATTCTAAAGTGTGATTTCAAAACTGAATGTTTGGCATCATTATTTCAGTCAAAACATTAACATTAAAACATTAAAAATCTTACTGTTCAAAAACTTTTGACAGGTAGTGTATGATAAATACACTTTTGAACGTATACACTATATAGCAAACCCAAAGGTCAGCATGAAGTCAAATTTGGCTCCATTTCCTCTTTCAATGCATGTCCCTGTGGCTATTGTGAACAATTCATCCATGCATGATATTCTTAAAATAAAAGCGTTTATTCAAATTTAATATGTTTTCTCTTTGGATGATGTCATCAAGAGAGATAGCTAGTGAATATAATTTTAATAGTCAAACATTCCCTTCTGCCTCCATTTATAATGGACATAATGGACAAGGGACATAATGGACATCTTCCACAATCCAGTCAATTCTTGATTGATCAGCTAAGATTCATTCTCTTTTTTTCTTGTTGAGTATACTGTTTCTGTAATATGTCACATTATGAAAATTTGTTGCAGGTTCTGTTTTCATAAATAATGAATGTAACTTTTTCCCCCAGATTCTCCCAGAAAGGAGGTCTATTTTATGGCAGTTATTGACATCCTGCAGCATTATGATGCCAAGAAAAAGGCTGCTCATGCAGCCAAGACGGTAAAGCATGGGGTGAGTGCTCTGACTTTGACCTTAAATATAATTTTTCTTAAAAAATTAGTTCACTTCCAGAATAAAAAAAATCCTGACAGTTTACTCACCCCCATGTCAGCCAAGATCTTCATGTCTTTCTTTCTTCAGTCAGAGAGAAAATATTCCAGGATATTTTTCTACATATAGTTGACTTCAATGGGGATCAACGGGTTGAAGGTCCAAATTGCAGTTTTATTGTAGCTTCAACACAATCCCAGCCAAGGAATAAGGGTCTTATTTAGCAAAACTGTCGGCCATTTTCTAAAAACAAATACAAATTTACATACTTTCTAACCACAAACATTGCAGAGCTAGTGCAAGATGAGCATATTTCAAAAATAACCAATTGTTTCGCTAGATAAGACCCTTAATCCTGAGCTGGGATTGTGTAGAGCCATTTGAAGCTGCATTGAAACTGCAGTTTGGACATTCAACCCGCTGGGTCCCATTAAAGTCCACTATATGGAGAAAAATCCTTAAATGTTTTCCTCAAAAACCTTCATTTCTTGACTGAAGAAAGAAAGACGTGAACATCCTGGATGACATGGGGGTGAGTAAACTATCAGGAAATTTTTTTTCTGGAAGTGAAGTAATCCTGTAATATTCAGAGTTGTATTCACTGTAAAATTTTTCTGTTAAATTTAGTTAAAAATTCAGCAACTGTGGTTTCCAGAAATTCACTGTAAAAATACTGTGACAATGTTTCCAGTATTACAGCATGGCATATCGGTTCCTATATACAGCTTATAACCATGTATTTCATTAAGTTATGTAATGTTAATATACCAATGTACTTGAAGTACCAAAGTCTGATTTTTACCTTAAAACGTAGTGATAACTACTATGATAAAAGTGGTAAAATAGAAAGCCAGTCATTTATAGGTAGTGCAAAAAAAATCAGGGTAACAGACATAATTAAAAAAGAAACATGAATAACAAAATGTAACACAAAACACTAATGTACATGAGTGATAACAAAAATATGAAGAAACTATTTATAGTTAAGGTCAAATGTTTACATACACCTTGCAGAATCTGCAAAATGTTAATTATTTTATTAAAATAAGAGGAGTCGTACAAAATGCATGTTATTTTTTATTTAGTACTGACCTGAATAAGATATTCCACATGAAAGACGTTTGCTATTAGTCATCAAAAGAGAAAATAATAGTTGAATTTATAAAAATGATCCTGTTCAAAAGTTTACATACACTTGATTCTTAATACTGTGTTGTTACCTGAGTGATCCACAGCTGTGTTTTTTTTATTTAGTGATAGTCGTCCATGAGTCCCTTGTTTGTCTTGAAGTTAAACTGCCTGCTGAACTTAAGAAAAATCTTTAATATCTAACAAATTCTTTGGTTTTTCAGTATTTTTGTGTATTTGAACCCTTTCCAACAATGACTGTATGATTTTGAGATTCATCTTTTCACACTGAGGACAACTGAGGGACTCATGTGCAACTATTACATAAGGTTCAAACGCTCACTGATGCTCCAGAAGGAAAAACGGTGCATTAAGAGCCAGGGGGTGAAAACTTTTGAACAGAATGAAGATGTGTAAATTTGTCTTATTTTGCCTAAATATCATATTTTTGAACGAAAAACAGTTAGAAGCCGGGGCTGAAACATGTAAGTATCTTCTGAAGCTTCTGCAAGGTAGCACTAAATAAAAAAAAAGAGGTAGACAAAATAAGAAAAATGTATACATCTTCATTCTGTTCAAAAGTTTACACACCTGGATCTTTCCTTCTGGAGCATCGGTGAACGTTTGTAGCTTCTGTAATGAAAAACCAAAGAATTTGTGGGACCTGAAGGATTTTTCTGAAGAACAGCAGGCAGTTTAACTGTTCAGGACACACAAGGCACTTACGAACAGCTGTCTTTAAACAAGCAAAATACAGCTGTGGATCATTCAGGTAACAACACAGTATTAAAAATCATGTCATTTTTAGAAATTCGACTATTATTTTCTCCTGTGGACTATGTGTAAATGTCTTTTAAGTGAATTATCTTATTCAGGTCAGTACTAAAAAAAAAAAAATCAATGGACAAGTTAAAAAAAAGAATTTTGAATGGTTGGATGTAAGAAACATTATCAAATGATAAAAAAAATACATTTTTGAACTGTTACCGAGAGTACAGTACAGAGGGCTGCTTTGCGTTTTTCTCCCAAGCATCTCATTCATCATTTATGCTCTAAAGTGTATGCATGACTGAAACCTTTTATAGCTTTTATGGAGGCGTCGACCTCATGCTTTTTTCATCTTAGGCCGGGGCAGAGATTTCCACGGTGAACCCAGAGCAGTACTCGAAGAGATTCTATGATTTCATCACTACCATTCTGCCCTAGTCGGCGGCAGCTGAGCTGAGTCCACAGGGATGAAGAGGGACGCCAGCAGAGGGGTGTTGAACACTCGCACACCCGCTCTGCCACAGGGGGGCACCCCTAACAGCAGCTACAACCACCATTCGTTTACATTTTGATTTTCATTTATTCGTCTTTTTGTTCTGTTGGGACCATGAGAGTGACGGAAAAGAACAACAGTTCAAACTTTTTCGGGGGGGATAGGGCTTTTTACTGCTTTCTTATGCATGCCCCTTAATCTTGTTTGTTCCATTTGATATTTTTCTTGCCTTTTAAAGCAGAAGAGGATGGAGAGAGCTCATGTGACGGTCCGTGGCTCAGTTAGTAAAATTAGGCCAAAACAGAACTTCTCAATCGGAACAGTAAGCGTTCTCTCACTCGAATCCCTAGCCGAACTCACTTCACGCAACCCCCTCTGCTTTACTCCACAGAGAGGCACCTGAAGCACTTGACACCACGGCACCTGCTAACTCTCTTTACTCGCACTAGCCTCTTCATTCTCTGGACGGACTAACCAGAAACGCTCTTTGAGCCATTTACAAAAGGAGGACCCATCGCCCCCTAACTTGCCTTGTGTGGACAGACAGCTGAATCTGACTGTTTTGCATGTTCCTTCAGTGTTCTGAGGCAAACGCGTCGGCGAAGGTTCCGGTAGGTATTTCGTTTGGGTTTTTCGGGGGTTTTGTTTTGCAGCAACTTGACAGGAGGGAGAATGAAGACACTGAGGCAGCAGGAATCAGTGGTTTCTCTTCAGTCGTCAGTGAATTCTGTTACATTAGTGATTCAGTTGCCATCAGCACCTTAAAACTGTTGCACTTTTTATTAGGATCACTCGGTCTGTTACAAGCTGCAACGATAGCACTATGAGGCACCGTTCGACGCAGCCTTGCCGTTTCACGTGTTCTGACGCTTGTTCTCAACAGACAAAACATAGTTTACCTCTCGCATCGTACCAGGACACACCGATTTGTTGTGTTTCAGTATTCCATGGAGGTTTGGGGAAGGGGTGCTTTTTCTTATTCATTTTAAAACATCAGTTTTGTTTGAAATTGTGTATATGTCTTTGTTTGAAATTCGTTCAAATTGGCAGCAAAATAGATGAAATGTTGTATATTTTGCACATGACGAATGGAACCAAAATGTTCACGGAATCCTGTTGGTTCAGCAGTGGTATTTACAAGGGAAACATAATACATGTAACAGAGGAGAATACTTTTGTAAATGGCATTGAATTAGAAGCAGGTGATATGACTTAGAGATTAACATTTGTTTCTTAACTTTTCTAATTCAGAGAAAAAAGCCGCCTCGTCCTGTGTTGATTTAGACTTTTTGATCACTTGCACATATTTTTACATTCAATTTGAATCCACCTGAATTTTAAAGCACCGCTCCGTGATTCAAGTGTTCTGATAAATGAAGAATGTTACTGTTTAAATCATACAACACAAGTACTGTGTAAAAAAAGAAAAAAAAGAAAAAAAAAAAAGAAAGGAAAAGAGAAAAAGATGCATGTTGCATTATTTTTAGTGTTCAATCTGGTTTAGTCCAGAGATGGTGTATATTCCATGCTTGGTCATATTTTTATTTGTATTTTTATTTGTATTTTTATTTTTATTTTTTTCCCTTGCCCTAAACCCCCCACCCCAGGTCTATTTTTTTAAGATGGTCCCATACCTGCTTTATACTGTGTTTTCAATGTATACACTGTGCAAGAGTCGTGCCTTTTTACTCCAAATTATTTAATTCCTTATTTTTTAATCTTTTTGTTCCCCTCCAAACAGAATTAAAATGTTATTTTCTAATATTAGGGTGGTTGTTTAAAAAAAAAAAAGAAAGAAATCCAGATATTTTCAGTTTTCCTTTTTATTTAGGTGTTTTGATGTTTCAAAATGTGCTGTTGCTTCAAACGGATACAAGACATTGTATTTTCTGTTCACAACAACACTGAAAAGGTCACAATTTCTCCTTGACTGGCTAATTCTATGTGCAAAGCCTTTTGGACAAGAGTGTGCATTGTGAATTTGTTGATATGAGTAGGTGTGGCTCTTGTTATAGTGTTAATTGTAAATTGTGTTCAGGCTTTCTCCAAGCATTTTTATCTGGAAGTATTATCCGACACCAATGTTACAGCGTCTTTGGTTAGTGTTTCATTTTCTTAATAAACTGAGCGCTGCTTGTGCCCTTGGGAAACCATTGCACAATGGGAAAAGAAGCATTTTTATTGTTCTCATTGGGATAAAAACAAACCCTGGTCTTCTTGGTTGTAAAAAAAAACAAAAAAAAAAACAAAAAAAAACAACAACAGCAACATCAACAAAACACCACGGGCATGACAAAAGAGGCTGTATTAGCGGCAGACTTTGATAGTGTCATCAGAGCATCGCTTCAGCTTCTGATACTGGATTCACACGCAGCGATATATATGTGAATTTCACTAAATGTGAAAAAGTGCTACAGTAAGATACAGCTTCACGCCTTCTTCAAAAACCCTCCACCATGTTCTTCATTTGCCAAAAGCATTTTTGCTCTATGTGTTCATTGATGGATAACTCATCACATAAGCTTTGGAAAAAAATATGTAATGTACTTTTAGCAATTCGATTTTTATTTTCTAAACATTTATGAATGCCGCGAACGGATGGATTTTTATTTTAATGAATATGCAGGTTTACACGTTTACTGTAAGAAAGAAAAAATCCCCTCGTTTGTGACTGTTTTAGATAGTGAAGGTAATAGAAGTGATGGGGCATCTGCATCACACTCACAGATATGAGTCTAAAAGTTGTTTTTGAGAGTAACCAAAGGGGAGGCTGTCTCATGTGTTATGATGTAAACCGATATACACTCCATTCCATAAGCATTGCTCAAAACAATAAAGCACTTTGTCTGCAATTTACGGTGCAACGTCTCGTCATGTTTTCTGTTCTTTTAATGTTCTTTCCTGAGTCACGCAGAGAATTTGCTTTCGTTTAATAAACGTGTATTCCTTAAAATGTAAAACACTTTAAACATATTTGCCTACTGAGCTCAGAACAGACAAAAATGTCTTGAGTAGCACTGGTACATTTGTAGCAGGAGCCAAAAAATACACTGTATGGGTTAAAAGGATCGATTTTTCTTTTATGCTAAATATAATTAGGATATTAAGCAAAGATCATGTTCCATTAAGATATTTAGTAAATTTTCTACCGTAAATGTATCAAAACTTAATTTTTGGTCATTGCTAAGATCTTAATTTGGACAACTTTAAAGGCGATTTTCTCCATATTTCGATTTTTTTTTGCACCCTCAGATTCCAGATTTTTAAATTGTTGTATCTCGGCCAAATATTGTGCTATCCTAACAAACCATACATCAATGGAAAGCTATTCAGCTTTCAGATGATGTATAAATCTCAATTCAAGAAAAGATCACCCTTATGACTGGTTTTGTTGTCCACGGTCACAAATTAGCTGAACGCAATCGAAGACAACTACAAAAAGAGCGCACGGAATGAACCAGTTATGAAATCGCATTACACAGGTCTGAATTTATGAGCAGAGTATTATTATTTTTAATAAATTAAGGAGTATATGGCTTA
>JAHKKF010522300.1:0-11808 GCA_019740295.1 Labeo calbasu
TATATGCGTGTGTGTGTGTGTGTGTGTGTATGTGTGTTTTGAATTACTATATATATATATTTTTTAGGAAATTTTTCATGTTTCATTAAGTTTTTCTTTTCAATATTATGATGACGTTTTAGTGCCACGTAAAAAAAAATCTAAGAATACGAGATTAAAGTCATAATATTTTGAGAATAAAACCGAAATACTGCGAGAATAAAGTAGAAATTCAGAGAATAAAGACAATATATTACGATTTTTTTTTTTCAAAATTTTACAAAAATAAAGTCGAAATGTTTTGAGAATAGTCAATTAATTGGGAGCAATTACAATTAACATTTTGATTTCGATTTAAATTCTCAAAACATTTCGACTTTATTCTCAAAGTATTTCGACTTTATTCTTGTAACATTTCGAATCTCGTAATCTTCGATTTTAAAATATTTTTAACGTGGCACTAAAACGCCGCTGTAATTTTAAAATACATGTTAATGTATTTAAATTAATTACTGGTCTGATATGTTTTTGATTCATAAAAAAACTGGTTCATTAGTCATTAAATGTAACAACATGTGCTGTATGTTTTTGACTCATGAAAAAGAACCATCAAAATGGCTCATTAGAGTCATTTGTTCTGGAACTAAGGTAGGACAAAATAGCTGTATAGGATTCAAAGAGCAAAGTAAATATGGGTACAAATGACTTACATAGACAGTAGTGAGAAGCACAGACTCTTTCACCAATTGATACAAATGATATGTTATTTTAGATCAATGCAGTCATGCACCTATCCAAATCCCAGTCTCTGAGCACTATATTTGTGCATATTGGATTTCTGAAAATGATTTGATCAATCATGGCCATTGTCTATTGCAAATTCAAGCATACCAGGAGAATAAACTACATCCAAGCCCAGTTATCCGGTCATTTCTAATGGGTAGCAGGTTACACATTGAAGCGCCACAAATTACTTGCCATCACCGAGCTGAAAAGCCATCAACCATACTGAATAATCCCACCTCCTCCCGAGTGTCCCCCATCCCTCTGCTGATATTGATCTCTGGCTGGGGCCCAAAGCAGGGCAGATTTACTGTCAGATTTCCAGCTTCATCTCTGCGAACACGCTGAGTTTTAAATTTGAATTGTGTGCCTGAGGTTATTTCCCACCTGGACAAGCGTGTAGTCATTCCGGTTGCCCTTGATGCAATGGCACACTGTTTATTTCATCCGAACGTTCTGGCCAAATTACAGCATGGCTCCCCAAACGCTTTAAATTTCGCTGATCTCTGAGTCGGGAGTTAACATTAGAGTGGCTGTCGGAGGCTTTTACGAGCATGTACTGACAATAGACCAACTGGGTCGTCCGTTTGCACCCAAATGGGTTCGCTTTAAGTCATTTGCGAGTAGGCCAGCTTATAAGTTCCCATAGGTAACATTTCCAGTCAGGTTTGAATTACAGTGACATTCAGGCTATTTAAAAGTTACAGCTTGTGAAAAGTTACATGCATTGTTGTTCGGTCCTATTAAAGCAGTCGTTGTCAGTCTGTCTATCAAGTAGATATACAGTACTGCAGAGTTGTAGGGGTAAAATTCTCTTTTGCCAAGTGAAAATTAACAGCTTTTATTTAGTGTAAATTCAATCTGTAATCTGTTGAGACTGTAGAAATATTGACACCAACATAAATATTGATACAAACATCACTCACGCCACAGTACTTACAGTTTTAAATGTACTTCAGGAATAAAGCAGTAGTTTATTTCAGCAGTCACATTAACAGTTACTTCAGGAGCTTCTGGGTTTCCTTGTGGCATTCTACAGAGCATTTTATGTTTAAAACACCAGCAGGCCTGGCCTGCATCCATCTCAATGTGGTGTCAGTGTTCATTAAACTGTGACCAGCAGAGCAAGACACCTGGACTGATTCATACTGAGGGCGTCTGTGTGTTGGATGTGTGCATCATGTGTATGTCTATCTATGAATGTGTGTATGATTGTACGGATGTGCGCCACATATCAGTGAATTTGTTACCAGAATGGACTGGCGACCGACCAGAACACCAGTGTTTGTATGACAGCTCCATAGATTACACCCAGACAGGAGGTACATGTTACTGGAGCAGATGGCTTGAGAACCAAGGATCAGCTTTTATTCTGAATGACTCCGTTTTATAAAATATAACAGAAGCAAATTGTTTTTGTTACTATCCATTCCAATAACTTCTCTCAGAAAGGTGTGCCTGAAACGTGAATCTGTATTCGGAAAGGCACGCAACATCTTAAGCATGCAGCAAAGCCAGTGCAGTTAGACTCTGAATTAATGACTCTTCTGGTTCTTTTTTATTGATTCAAAGTATGCTGTGCGATCAGTTAAGTTCAATTTCCAAATGAACAACTCTTATGAGTTAGTTCTTTTTAGTGAATCAAAAACACACAGCACAACCAGTGTAGTTAGATTTTGAATGAATGACTCTTCTGATTCTTTTTAATGATTCAAAAACATGCAGCGCGATCAGTTGAGTTTAATTCCTAAATGAATGACTCGTATGAGTTGGTTCTTTTTAGTGATTCAAAAACACACAACAACCAGTGTAGTTAGATTTTAAATAAATGACTCTTCTGGTTCTTTTTAGTAATTCAAAAACACACAGCACAATCAGTGTAGTTAGATTATGAATGAATGACTCGTCTGGATCTTTTTAGTGATTCAAAGTCATACAGTGCGATCAGTTGAGTTCAGTTCCCAAATAAACAATTTTTGTGCGTTGGTTCTTTTTAATGATTCAAAAACAAACAGCACCACCAGTGTAGATTCTGAATGAATGACTCTTCTGGTTCTTTTTAGGGATTCAAAAGCATGCAGTGTGTTCAGCTGAGTTCAATTCCCAAATGAATGACTCTTATGAGTCAATTCTTGTCAGTGATTCAAAAACACGCAGCACAACCAGTATAGTAGAATCTGAATTAATGACTCTTCTGGTTCTATTTAGTGATTCAGAAACATGCAGCGCAATCAGCTGAGTTCCATTTCCAAATGAATGACTCTTATAAGTTGGTTCCTTTTAGTGATTCAAAAACAAACCAGTGTAGTGAGATTCGGAATGAATGACTCTTCTGGTTCTTTGTAGTGATTCAAAAGCATGCAGTGTGTTAAGTTGAGTTCAATTCCCAAAGTAGTTGGTTCTTTTTAATGATTCAGAAACACACACCACAGCCAGAGTAGCTAGATTCTGAATGACTGAATCTTCTGGTTCTTTTTAGTGAATCAAAAGCATGCAGTATGATCAACTCCATTCCCAACTGAATGACTCCAATCAGTTGTTTTTTTTAGTAATTTAAAAACACACACAACACAACCAGTGTAGTTAGATTCTGAAAGAATGACTCTTCTGGATCTTTTTAGCGATTCAGAAACACAGCACAATCAGTGTAGTGTGATTTCTAAGTGATTCTAAGTGATTTCTAAATGATTTCTAGGTGGTTCGATTTACTGAATCAAAAATATTGGATGACTCTGAGTGGGTGCTCAATTAATCTGACTCAATAGGTCATTTCCAAGGTACATGAGAAATGAGAGCTTGTTTGATTCGACATGTTAAAGATACATATTTTGATGTATTCCAGTGACAATTTATAAAATCTGGGTTAGCTTTTTTTCTCTCAATTTTTTATTTAATATGGAGTTATGACCAGTTATAGGATTTTATGCAAACTGCCACAATAAAAAGTCTGCATTAAATGAAAAAAAAAAGGTTTTTGTTGTGTCTGATGAAATCCAAAATTACTTCATAACAACAGACCTGGGAGTGCAGTAAATATACAAGAGGTGCTTATATACAAATATTATAAAATAATTCTTAGTGGAATTGTTAAGGAACTAGATGTATTAAATTCCTTATGATTCATATCTCTGCTGCACAGTAATGTTCCCTTACTGTGAATCAGAACATAAGCAGGTGGCACACAGTCTCAGTTTCTAAGTAGAGACCTAATAAGTGACAAAGCAGCTGGGCTTCCTACATTAATTAGGGTTTAGAGGCCCATACATGACAGGTCAAGAGGAAAAGACTGTCCTCGGCTTACAAAAATAGAGACAAAAAGTACACAGTGTTTTAACAAGTGGTTTAACAACAGCTTAAGAGAGCTGAAGGAGTCATATCGGCCCTGTTAAAGAGCCAAGAGAAACTACTCTATCACAACATACCATTAAGCCACATTCCTGGGCCAAAAAGGTGTCGGAAACCGATAATGGAAGGAGTTCTTCAAATACAAGGAATCTGTGCTGAGAACCAAATTAACAAGGCCCGAGCATGGAGTGGATTAAAACAGTGGCAGCCGTAATTGTTTAGTGCAATCTTACTTAATAGAAAAAAGCCAAAATTAGAGCACTGAATGAATTGATGAGGCAGAACCTGTAAAGAGCAACACCTCTCATTGGGGTGTGTGGGCCGGGGTGATTATTGCTCTTGTGTTCCACAGTAAATACAGCAATGCTTCATAATGCAGGTGTAACAAAAGGCTCAAAGCGGATATGCAGAGCCCAATTTGCAGCTCTTTATTACAAAACAAGTGTGAAACACAAAGATAACAAAAGAGTCAGCAACAAAGGGGCCAAAGGTATTATAAAGAGACTTACCAACACAGCAATCAGTTACTTTCCACGACTTTCTCAGTTGTCCAACACCAGCAGAAGGATAAAAAAAAAAAAAAAATCACTCTGTGAAGAGAAATCATTTTAATGGAGAAAAACAGTTTTATAGACATCTAAAATATTTCATTCGCTATAAGGAGAACCGCATTGCTGAAAAATATTTTAGAGCTGAGCCTAGTTATAAAAACAATAAATTCCCTATAGAGATTTCATTAATTTCCAGGCCTGAAAATCACAACATAAAATTGAAAAAGTCCAGGTTTCCATTTATTTGACACATTAAGGAGAAAGTCAAAGGAAAACATCAATCTTGCTGCTTTTACTTCAGTTTAACGTATTTTGTCAAACGCTGGTAATGTCCTGATATTTTCATGTTTAAATTACACATTTGAGGGATGTAAAGTAGCTTTAAATGCAATATCTCACCTTTATTCTTAACTATAAACATTTTGGTAGACCATCTAATACTTTCTGTTCTCTTGATGAGACAGAAAATCAACCAACTTTGAGATTATAACCCAGACTTTGATCTTAAGCAAAAACGGTATGAAAATATCATCAATTTCTAAGCTCTTGGTAGGTCTGCTTTTTCTATAGGAAAAAAGAAAAGGATTTTTAACAGCGCTTTGCTCGTTGCATACACATTGTCAGTCTGAACATTAGTATAGGGATATTTGTGTGAGTGTGTAGGTTGCATACACCAGTAGGTGACTGTCTTTATGACTGAGTCAATTATAGAAGGTCAATCATTCACTCAGTCGATTCATTTAGAAACGAAGGCATACTTGAAGACGTTGATTGTTGATTCTGCTTTGTGTTTTGAATGTTGCTTTCAGAACGACATTACTCTTCCACATGTTATATGCTCAACTATTATAACGTTTCTTTTTCATATAGCCACACGTATTTTTCTAAGCAATTGACCTTCTATGTTCAAGTCTTACTACCCTTCTCTATTTTTTAATTGTAATATCCAGAACTCACCAGAACTGAAACTCTTCATCAGTGAGTGCTTTTTTTTCCCCGAACAAGGTCTTTTCTCAGAACAATACATCTTTGCAGTCCAAGTTTGAGCTGTGCAGCGCCTGCTAGTTACATGCTTTACAAAAACAGCTAAAGCCCTTTGCTAGAGCTTCTACATATTGCAAGGAACAGCAGGTTCTGAGCCTTTCTTTTTTCGTAATTACCCTAAGATTACCTTTCAAGACAACTATGGAAACTCATTAAATTTTTCGCCTAAGCCCTGAACAAAAGAAAAAGTGGTCAAAAGAGGTCTTGCCCCTGAATGTACTGTATCACACCATGGTTTAGGGAAAAAAGAAAGGACTTTTAGATTAGGAAAACAACGTAAAGCACAGTAATGAGACTAGGAGAATATGTACTAGGAGTTCTGTGAAACTAAAAAGACTCCAGTTTTGTTTCAACTTAAAATCTCACTGCTTTAATGACCCTGGTTTCTATACTGCTCATTATCAAAGGTCATATGCTGCTCTTTTGTCTGGCATCACCACAGCAAAGAATGTTGTGTTTGTTCTTTGTACATTAAAACAATCAGACACAATAGCCTGTGCATTACAAACCTCCGTAACTGTGGGGAGATCACTGAAACGCATGGCCTCAAGTGGTTTATTGCTTTAGAAAAAATGGTGATAACAGCAATATGATAAAAGAAACAAATTAACAACTTAGCCCTGCATTATTCAAAAAAACCTACATGAGTAAAAAAGGTGGTCAAAATCAGAGGCATCATGTTTTCATCTTTATATACACTGCCATGCAAAATTTGGGATCAGTAAGATTTGTAATGTTTTTAAAAGAAGTCTTTTCTGCACAGAGGCTGCATTTATTTGATTAAAAATACAGTAAAAACAGTAATATTGTAAAAATATAATTACAATTTAAAATAACTGTTTTCTATTTAAATATATTTTAAAATTAATTACTTCCTGTAATGCAAAACTAAATTTTCAGCATCATTACTGTAGTCTTCAGTGTCACTTGATACTTCAGAAATCATTCTAATATGCTGATTTATTATCAATGTTGAAAACAATGTTGAAAACATTAATATTATTAACTTTTTTTCAGAATTCTTTGATGAATAAAATGTTAAAAAGAATATAATTTATTTAAAATAGATTTTTTTAAATAACAATATACACTACTGTTAAAGTTTCAGGTCAGTAAATTCCTTTCTTTTTTGTTTAAAATAAATGAACACTTTTATTCAGCAAGGGTGTGTTAAATTGATAAAAAGTTATAGTAAAGATTTATAATGTTAGAAGACTTCTATTTTTATTCGGCAAGGATGCACTGAATTTATCAAAAGTGACAGTACTTTTATAATGCTATAAAAGGTTTTTGTTTCAAATAAATACTGTTCTCCTGGACTTTTTATTTATCAATCAATCAATCAATCAATCAACAAACAAATAAATAATTATTTCTTATTCATATATGTGTAGCCGAGTGCTTCAAACTCATAATTTTAAGTAAAATACCTTTGGAGGCAATTGGAAATGGAAGAACAGTGATAATCCCAGTAATACTGGGATAAAATATGAATGGCAGTGTGTCAAACAACTAGCCCACAGTGCTGATCACTCCGACTATCACAACATCTACACTTCTGAGACATCTCCTCAGGCCTCCGAACATCACATTAAAAGTCGAAGAGGAGCACGCCTCCATTGAGACACGCCAGCTTTGCACACCGACCTATCTGCAAATAAATATGTAGCCGAGAGCTTGCTCTGCATGAGCAATGAATCCTGGGAAGGGAATAAAAAGGTAAGAGGGAGCAGATGGGGGTCAAGTTGTTGAAGCAAGTTGTCTAGTGACTGACATCGCATAAGCAGCAGGCGCCATCTCAGGACTGGATATCTGACATTGTAATGGGGTTGGAATATATGCAGAGGATGGGCCTCAATTTTGGGTTTGAGATGGAATGTGTGAGGCAGCAGCTGGCGCTGGTGAGAGAAGGGGCCGGGTAATGAATTCTCACCCCGGCCGTCTGCTTCACATTTCCCGCACAACCTCCACTCAGATATTAAAAAGTGTCATCGCCCGGCTCACCGATGAATCCAGTTTGAATTTTAAAATAACCCCACTTGTCACACTGAGGGAAATATCAATGGCTACTCCAGCATGGAGGGAAGAAATGGAAAAATATAGGGAACCTCCAGGAAAGTGGAAGACAAGAGATCTGGCTGTGCCAATTATTGTATGTTTGTGGGAGGAAGTTCCAGGGATGGAGTAGAACAGGACAGATTTAATGGCAGAAACAAGGAACTGGATCTTGAAGTATACCTGGAGTCCATAAATTGACAAGGGAGATGTTGTTTTATCTGCTGGTACATCCATCTTGTGTCGTAGAGAGTGAGAAAGAAGAGATTGGTTTCATCTAGCGAGGTCTTCTCATGCTGAGCAGAAGAGGTTTGTTTCGAAAAGAGAAAAATGACACAGCTGGTTATGGTTGAAGACTTCTGTAAGCTTATATAAACACATTTTGATAAGCTAAATTCCTAGCAGAAGCAAAACATTCACACATTCTCACGAAACTTACTAAACTGACAAATAAAATGCACATTAACTTATTTAATTAAACATCAGTTATGTTCAGATTAATATTTTATATATTTGTGTCAAATGGACATGTTTGGCCCAAGGCCCGTGTTTTGGCAAGTGTCAAGTTAAAAAAAGCTAAACTTTTAAAAATGCGCCTCGAGACCCTAGAGCTCTGTTCGGTTGCTCTTTGAAAGGGAGAACACGTCCTGTGTGAACACCCTCTAATCTCTCCCAAGTGTCAATGCGACTGATGCGTCAGACTGAAAGTCACAGTGAACAGTGTTGACACAAATTGTTTGTCACGACACAAGGTGCTGTAAATGCCACAGCCAATCCCCAAATGATAAACAAGGCTTTTTTTGGTTATTTGCATGTAATTTTAATTGGAACCTAAATTTTCAGATTGAACACTTGTGTAGTTTCCAGGTTCTTATGCTCATTCAACAACATATATACACACAAACAAATGGGGGTGCCATTATTTCAATTTCGTGAAATGGTTGCACCCGGTGAGCTACTTTTCAGTCAAAGGGCAACAACAGAAGCGATGTAAGTCTTCACTGCTTTTCCTAGTGATTAGAAGAGGAAAAAAGAATAGGAAGAAGCCTGTGGACGAATAAAACACCTTAAAGACCTGCGTCTTTGTTCTCTCCACTTTAGCCCTGATGCCTTTGAGGCTTTTAGTAGACCACAGCTACTGAAAGATCTTACAAACGTCTGAGACAAATACTAGATATAAACATGTCAACGCTTGTCAGTTTCTTAGCGTAGATTTCATTGGTGGGGAGAAACTGATGGTACGGCATTTTGTTTAAGCCTAACGCTTATGTCCATAGCCACCTCATGCTCTTTCAGTGGCTTTCATCGTATCAGTTTTATTTTCCGAGTTGCGTTGCAGTACAAATAGAGTAGCTCACAGATTGCAACCATTTCATGTCATATGGAACCCCTATAGTATAAATATGTATAAAACATGTTAATTTTTGGGTTTTCTACTACATATTTCAATAAGAGACATTATTTATATTATATTAAGCCATACATGTCTTATTGCCTGGGGTTCCCTTTAAGATAAATTTTAAGTTTTCAAGATTTAAGGCCTGAAAACATGAAAGTTTAACTAGATAACTAGAAGTTAACTAACTTTGGCAGCACAAAATACTTAAACTGGAACTGAACTAAAAACTAAATGAACTGTAACACTGAAAAAAAAAAGGAAAATATACAGTTGAGGTTAAAAGTTTACATCCCCCTTTCAGAATCATTAAAAATGTTAATTATTTAACCAAAATAAGCGGGAATATACAAAATGCATGTTATTGTTTATTTAGTACTGACCTAACTAAGACATTTCACACAAAAGATGTTTACATATAGCCTACAAGAGAAAATAATAGTTGAATTTATAAAATGACCCAGCTCAAAAGTTTACACCCCCTTCTTAATACTGTAGGTGAAAACTTTTTGAATTCAAAGATCAGGATAATTTTAACTTGTTTTGTCTTCTGGGAAACATGTAACAATCTTCTGTAGCCTCTGAAGGGCAGTACTAAATGAAAAGAATATGAAATTTAGGCAAAATAATGAGATGGATCTCAAAATCATACAGCCATTGTTGTAAAGGATTCACATACACAAAAATGCTGAAAAACCAAAGAATTTGTGGGACCTGAAGGATTTTCTGAAGAACAGCAGGCAGTCTAACTGTTCAGGACAAACAAGGGACTCATGAACAATTATGAAAAAAGAGGCGTTAACAACGCAGTATTAAGAATCAAGGGGATGTAAACTTTTGAAATGAGTCATTTTTATAAATTCAACTATTATTTTCTCTTGTGGACTAAATGTAAACCTCTTTTATGTGAAATACTGTATTCAGGTCAGTACTAAATAAACAATAACATGCATTTTGTATGATCCCTCTTATTTTGGTAAAATAATTAACATTTTTAATGATTCTGAAAGTGGGATGTAATCTTTTGGCCTTAACTCTATTACACAAACTTTATATAAAACTTTAGTAATGCAGAATGCATTATGTTATAGAAAAGAATATGCGAATGTGAACAGATGACTTTCTCCAAGTTTTATAGACCTGCTTTATTTACCTTATCTGGCTCTTGAATATGAATTAGACGTACCATTGTTCAGCCATTAGTCCTTGCTGATTTGCTGAAAGGCAAGGTGCTAACCATTAGTAGGATTAACGCTCACACCTTCGAACCACTGCTGATGCTACCGGCTGGTTTTTAGTCTGAAAATGAAATAGAAGAAAAAAACTAATTCAGAATGCAAAACTTTAATTACCCTGATGAACAACATGAATCGTGCATACTTGCATGAGCCCATGCAGGTTTATACTGATAAATGGAAATGCGGACAGAAACCTTTCTCCAGGTTTAACAGAGCTCCTTTATCAGCCTGGCTCATGAACATTAATTAGACCAGCTATTGTGCGACCATTAGTCCTAGCTGATTTGCTGCAAGGCAAGGTGCTCACCATTAGTAAGATTACCTCTTGCATGTTCAGTCCAACTACTGATGTCAGCTTGGTCTTAAAATCGCAGTTACACTATAGCAAAACATCACTTTTAAAATATGAGGATTATTTCCCAGGATGTAAGCTAACTTGATGCAAAATGACAAAAAACACAGAGAAGAATAGCTGAGTTCAATGTAAAAAGTAGTCATGCTCAACATGTTCATGTGCTTAAAGTCTGATTACCTATTCAAGTCAGCATCACCTTGCCCAATCAGGCGAGACTGTGCTCTGATGATGAGATTGGCTCAAAAACACATGTAGACACACACACAAAATGTGTTCAAGTTTTCCATTGTGCACTCCTCTGTCTGTGATTGTGCGTGGCAGATGCACCAGCCTGCCTCTTCACTGACAATGAGAATTAGTTTAAAACGAGAGACGAAATTACAAATAATTTCGGATTTTTAGAGCAGCTATTTGCTCTCCTAATGAAATGACGCTTCAGAAAATGGGATTTTAGAACCATCACCATGGCAAAGTGCCAACCATGAATATTCACAGCTCAGCTACCGCAGTGCCTGCTTAGTATGTTAACTCATGTACAAATACCAGCGCAGCTTCAGCCCCACTTTTAAAATGCCAGCGCTGTAGTCTCAGCTGCGCAGTATTTAAAAGACTTTCGCTCTGAATCCTACGCACAGTGAAAAAAACACATCTGCTGCGCATTTCGAGCTAATGCAGTTGTTGTCACAAAGCACTGGAGAGCTTGATCAGTTGACCTATGTAAAATTAACATCCTCCACAACAAGTTGACAAGACAAGGCTTAATTTGATGGTAAATGACTTCATGTACATAACTAGAAAAGACTGGCCAAGGTTAAGATGGAAATGCTGTAAATACTAGAATTACATTAACTATAATTACTAGAACTAGAGGGCGTGTTTTTAAAGGGGTCATCGCCTGGCGATCTACATATATGCGTCTATGTTCGTACGAATCATTTGTGATGCAGCTTCACCTACAGCAGAAGTGAGTACAAGGGTTTTTATGCATCTTTGCAAATCACCTTTCTTAATAATGTGCTATTTAGCAAGTTTAGCGGCTAAACACGGCTAATGTAAACAGAC
>JAHKKF010522300.1:11858-22763 GCA_019740295.1 Labeo calbasu
TGAGCAGAGCTCATTAGCATTTAAAGGAACATGCAATAGAATGGCTCGCTCTGAACAGGACTGATTTTGACAAGGTAAAAAGGGTGTTTTTTACACTATCACTGAGAAATTTTAACCAAAGTATGTTAAAGACTTCTCATTAAGACCCTGAAGAATCATATCAGCTTGTCAAAATGGGCATCTGATGACCCCTTTAAGAAATAAAAACAAATATGTGACCCTGGACCACAAAACCAGTCATATTTGGTCAATTTTTCAAAATTGAGATTTATACATCAACTGAAAGCTGAATAAATAAGATGGATAGAACAAGAGATACAACTATTTCAATATATGGAATCTGAGGGTGTAAAAAAAAAAAATCAAAATATTGAGAAAAATCGTCATTAAAGTTGTCCAAATGTAGTTCTTATAAATGGATATTACTAATAAAAAACTAAGTTTTGATATATTTACAGTAGGAATTTTACAAAATATCTTCAACATGATCTTTACTTAATTTCCTAATGATTTTTGGCATAAAAGAAAAATCAATAATTTTGACCCATACAATGTATTTTTGGCTATTGCTACAAATATACCCCAGCGACTTAAGACTGGTTTTGTGGTCCAGGGTCACATATACAGTTTATTTAATAATTTTGTTTAAATAATTTAAAATGATTTAATTATTAAAAGCAATCTTTTTTTTTTCTTTGAAGAAAACATGTTGACTTTATTATTATTATTAATATTTTTGGTCATTTGTTCTAGGGCTAATACAACATTTTAGTTAGAAACATAACTGACTCTGAAAAACAAATATTGCTGAACTGATGTTTCAAAGTGCTAACTGTTTTCACAGCCCAGATATCTGAAAAAGAAAGCGAAAAGCTGCTATTTCTGTCACAGTAACTTTGCTCATTTTTTCTTGTTCCATCTAAAGCTCCATCTCCTCCCGGAAATGCACTTTTATCTGCTAATCAGAACAAAATGGCAGCATTAAGAGTGAATCAGGAGATTGCATGCCTTCCCTGTGCGGAGGGCTTTAATCCACATCCAGCAGTTTGATATCTGATCCAGAACAACAGCGGCAAATGGCGATAAGTTCCAACAGTAACTGTCCTTCATTGCCAGCTATGATTTCCCCATCAAACCAAGGACACATAGTTCATGCTCAGAGTTTTCTGTATTTCATAAAAATCAAAACCACACCGCACAAACAAGCAAGTCACAATAAATGAATCATGAACTGACTCTAAAGGACAAGGACGATTTCTTGCAACCTGGGAAGGACGTTAATGGTAAAAGCACCTTTGATTTTATTTTCCCACAGAGAGGGTCAGTCTGACCGTGGATATCTGAAATGGACAGATGAGTCAGGTTGCAGCCAGGCAGACAGTTAAAAGTCACCAGTAGCCATTTTCCATGCACAAAACCAGACTGCCATACAAACTGTGGTTGACCATACTTTATAAAGAAACTAAAGTTTTAAAACAGTGAAGAGGTTGGGCATCTTGCCTGAAAACTGTGATTTTCATTTGTCTCCAAACATCTGCAATCTTCCTTGCGTTACGCTCAGCTCAGCCCTCGTGCAATAAAAAGCACTCAGATGCCCCAGAGAAACCAAGTGGTCGTCACCGTTCATTTGCGCTATCTGTTCCTGTATAATTTAGTTCTTCAGAGACCAGAGTCCATCAAATCAAGCCTGTCTGCTTCCCTCCCTTCCACCCTTTGCCAACTACCATGAGAAATTTCTGAGCAAAAATGGAGGCCAGGAATACTTCAGGCTCTACCTCATCACACCTGACGAGCTCTTTGGCAACGGAAATGCATAAGAATGAACTAGGAACGGCACACAGGCTCCAACCGTGGAGCCGAGCCTGAGAAATGAGCTGGCATTCTCAATGAGACAGCAGCAGACTGATCGAGTCACTCCCAAGGCCTCTGAAGAAATTTCCAGTGCTCTTTTAGGCTAAATCATCCTCTGCAGTAAAGAGCACAGACTCTTGTGCAGGGGAAAAGAGTTGGGGAGTTCTGGTAATGAGTTGTTGTTGTGGCAGAAAGTTTAGTTTGGAGTTGTTCCCTTCGCTAGTTTTTAAACTCGTGAGCTTAACAGTGTTGTGCAAAATTCCGAAATGAGGAACTGGCTCCAATTCATAAGTAACCAAATCCAAATTGCAATTTCTCATCCTGGTTCCTACCTTATTTCAAATTCGCAAACTGAATTTAAAATGCATTCTCAATACAGCTGTAAATTGCGTGCAACCCTGGAGCTTGAAATACCCAAGATGTTCAAATGTCTGCTTACAGTATATCATCACTACTTCAGTAATAATGACTCTGGAAACATATTTTGCTCTGCGGTACCAGACGGTTGTGTGAACATATGGCGGCAGAATCTGCCATTCAGCATTCAGAACTGTAGGTGCAAAACATGTTTGTTTGGATCTCAACACATTCCTCTGATCATTTATCACATTTAATTACAGAAGACGACCCTCAAGCTGGTTGTATGAAATATGACCCAATCTACAAGTACTAGTGCTGTGACATTGACATATATGGGCCACATTGGATCAGATCTTCTCGAATACAGAGAGAGTTACTTCCTACCAAAGATGAGGCACTCAGCATCTTTCTATAGCAGTACTGTCTTCCAGAAATTGTTGAATAATGTTGTTGTTTTTGTTTACTTTGCACACCAAAAGTATTGTCGTAGCTTCTTAACATTACGGTTGAACCACTGATGCCACATTAACTATTTTAACGATATCTTTACTACCTTTCTGGGCCATGAATGTGTCAGTGTTACTGTCTATACAGGGTCAAAAAGCTTTATCAATCTTAATTTTATGCCAAAAATCATTAAAGTAAAGATCATGTTCCATGAAGATATTTTGTACATTTCCTACTGTAAATATATCAAAACTTAGTTTCTGATTAGTAATATGCATTGCTAAGAATGAATTTGGACAACTTTAAAAGCGATTTTCTAAAGACGATATTTTTGATTTTTTGCACCCTCAGATTCCAGATTTTCAAATAGTTGTATCTCAGCCAAATATTGTTGACCCTTATGAACAAAACTGACCCTTATGACTGGTTTTTTGGTCCAGGGTCACAAATATCTTGACTTGTGTATTGAAGATCTTACAGAAGGTCTTACAGGTTTAGAATGACATGAGGGTGACAGATTTTTCATTTTTGGGTGAACTATTCCTTTAAGGCCCTGAGAGCCTTTAACTCAGGCCTCTGCGCTCAGCTAGTGGAACTACACTTGTTTCCACGGATCTACGAGCAGTATAAACTTTAACACGCCACAAAGACCAGATCTACCATCACAGGTTGCTGCAGACGCTTCTAAACCTCTGCCGTGAGGGTTTTTAGTAGAGACGGCAGCTTGACTGTGCTGCGTTTGATTAATGGACCTCTCTGTGTCTGTGAGTGACGAATTATCAGAAGCTAGACTCGCTCGTACATCACTGTCACAAGCGCTCACATGGCAACCACGTCGTCTTTCTGTCGCCAAAACCATTCCCAATCATTCCCGCCATCTCTGACTGCCCTCTGAGCGAAGAGCCAGGAAGAAGACAGGGGTGGAGAAATGAAAAGACTGATGAAATGGCAGAGCGATGTAGAGTTGAAGGGGAAAAAGAGGAGATTTTCGCTCCTTCAGTGCTCTGTTCCTCAACTCCGGTGAGGTGATAACAGTCAATTAACAATGCCAATGCAGATGTGAGCCCCTCCGCTTATCTCAGCATTAAAGTTAATTTGAGAGAATAAAAGAGAGCTGATAAGAGCTTTCCAGGGTGACAGATAGCGGATGGTGGCGTCTCGTCTCGTCCTCGTTTGGGCTGTGGTTTCGCTTGTCCCCTCATTAGGCAGGTGCTGTGAGATGGAGCCGAGGGAATGTTATCACTTGCGGCATGCTGAGATTGTGTTTATAAGTGGCAGTGTTAATCAATTAGCTGCCACAGCTCTGGGAGAGGATGCAATGTTGCCTCTGGTTCTGAAGAGCTGCTTAGCTGTCAAGTTAGCAGTCCAGGAAATGAGGACCAGTTCACACATTAAAACAGAAACAGACATTCACTTGCTCTGTATCACTCAATAGCTCTCTCCTCCAAAACCTAGTGAGCTGCCTCTAAGGTTGCATACTAACTGAAATTAAACCTTTTAAGTCACAGATTTGGAATGCACAAGTTTGTAAGTTACACAAATATCGAGTCTACAGGTTTAACAATTAACTTGTAGTGGTTGCTTTTAGCATGCTGCTAGGTATAAAAAATTAGGTAAAAAACTGCGTAGTGTGTGTGTATATCAACCTGGTCTCATGACAAAAACGAAACTGTGGGAATACGTACCAATAAGTACATATCACTGCAGTTTCCAACAGAAATGTCCACAGAAATGTACCCGTTAGTATGAACAAAAGCGAATGTGATGTAAAAACACAATCGCAAGGATGCCATTTTAACTTGTTTTTCGATCTTATCTTTCAGCTCTTTTATTGTGAGTCATTGTCACACTCATGGATGTTTTGTTGTGTTTTCATTTCCTGTGTGCTCAGTGTGACCCAGTTTTTCCCATTTGATTAGGTTAGTCAGTTCACCTCTGTCCTCATTAATTGATCATTCTCACCTGTCTGTTCCTCGTTAGCAACCCTACTTTAGTTTACCCTGTTCAGTTCTCCTTTGTCCGGTATTGTATGTATGTGTTAATGTTAAACTTGTCTCTCATGCCTGCTTACTGTATATTACCCTGTGTGTAGATTCATGAAAGATTGTTTCCCTTTATCTTCTTTATCATGCGTGTGCGTGGATAATGAAACACTGAAGTCCTTGTTCTGGATCAGGGTAAACTACCACCGCCCTATCCCGAACACCACGGAACTGAGCTGGTTTAAGGCATCCGTCCGGTGTCTGGAGAGTGTCTGGCCCCCATTCGGAACAAAGCTCGACCCAGAGATCAGCCCACCAACACCCCACTGTGCAGAGCTCAAGTCTGAGCCCACCACGGATGGAGAGCCCATGCCTGCCACGGTCAACAAATCATTGTTGAGGAGAGCGACAGAGCTGTAGATCATCCCAGAGCCTGAGCCTCTTGGAGCGTCTGATCAGGTATGTGAGCTGGCTACAGCGCTCACCACGAGGGAGATGGCTATGGACAGCGAGAGCGTGGAGGGCGTCTTTGTCTGTCTTGTTTCCACCATGGCTCCTATCTCCCTCCTCTCTGCCGTGGCCCATCAGTCCACCTGCTCCGCTGGGCTACCTCGTGCCTCCGGCTCCACCTTGGTCAGTCATCGACCATTCGTCGCCTCGGGACTCCACTCTTCCGGCTACACCACATCCCTCCGGCCCTTCAGCTCTGTCAGGCTCCTCCTTCCCTCCGGCTCCACCTTGGTCCTCTGTCGCTCAGGCTCCACCGCAGCATTCTGGATACCCACCTTTGCCTCGGTCGCCGGAGCCACACTAGCTCGTCGGTCTTGGCTCCTCCCTCTGTTCATGGCTGCGGGTCCCACCTGGCTCCTCCTGCTCCAAGTCCCTCCTGTTTTCTCCCTGGCTCCTCCCTCCATTGTCTTCACCCTGGACTCTGAGAGTCATGGTTTTTCATGGGATTCGTACTCAAGGATTCCGCATCCTAAGTCCAATTCCGTGACGGCTGACCTTACGAGCAAGCTTGTAACGTTTGGAAAGTGAAACATGTGCTCGCTGTTTTACCGCCTCTAGTAAATTTCTCACTTTTTTTGAGATATCAACCTCAAATTCGGAAGACAATTTTGTTTGCTTTCTTGGCTTATGGCTTTAGATCAAAACATGTTTTTGAAAATATTTTTCTGTGTCATGGCTTCAAAGCATTAAGATTTACAACAGTTTAAGACATTTTAATTTCAAATTTACGCTAATAAGTGGTTAACAGGTAATAAATGGATTTTAGCTACTGTATAAAATATAATGTAGTACCATAAAATCCCCTTTAAATACAAAATATTAATTAAAAAACATTTTCAAACCAGGATTTCTAAACTTCATGTCAAACTCAAAATATTGCAAAAGAGGTGACCACAATGTTAAAACACATCTTTTTAAGCTAATTTGTGAAAACGTATTTTGTGTGAATGGCCCCTAATATGGTTTTGTTTTTAACTAATTTCATTGATTGATTCAAAAAGAGAAAGAAAAATAGCATGAAGCTCAGAATGAATAAACGGTAAAATTGCTGCCTGTTCAGCAGCTTACCTATTCGCGTTTAGAAACACGGGAGTCTGGGTAGTGGAATAATAATAAAAATGCAAGGTCTAGAGACCCACATTTTAAAAGTTCTTTCAACTTGACTGCGTTTTTAAAATGTCGTGTCATGCACGAGATGCTGCAAAAGACGTGAGGCGCATAAGCAATGGTCAAACATGTTGTCTAGTGAATGTTTACATTGAAAACCAACGGAAAAGCAACACAACGGAATGCAAAACGTGTTCTGTGTGAACGGCCCCTTACTCCTCTCCATAATCTTGCTGTCTCCAGCTCTCACATGCACACAAATTGAGTGCGTGTTTATTTTAGTTGCAGCCTGATGACTATCCTTTGACACCTGGAGGACCGGGATGGGTTTTTGATGGATTGAAAGTGGACAGCTGTCGGGACGCTGGAAAGGTGGCTGCTTGGGGCGCGCAGCGGAGACGCACCTAATTCCCAGGTCTTATTTTGTCAATAAACAGCAGCCAGTGGCACTCAATTAGATAGCTTTATTGACTATGTTCCTGGGGCCGTGTCAGATGTCGGCCGGCAACACTGCCTGACGACAGACGCTGACACCTTTCTCAAGATTACAGAAAATAGAAAAGCAGGCAGATAAACTGAAGAGGAGAATAAATGAGACAAGAGGGAGGGGGGAGGGAGGAGGGAGGGATTTGTGTGAAGGGGACAGTATGAAATAAGTGCTGTCTAAATAAGTGGGGGAAAAAAAATGAAAGTTAAGTGCATAAAAATAAAGCTGTAAGACTTTTCCTGTCTTTATTACACCCTTCCGATGTTTGTGCCTTTACCCAGTCTAATTAAGTCTTATTTGCAACCCAATATTCACCGTGGGACACCAGTCATCATTCAAGCTACCTTAAATTAGTTTTAATGATCAAGGTTCTGCACAATCTGTCATGACTTACTGTGAGAGAATTTGCAAAGAAAAAAGGCATGGTGCTTGTTGTTTACTTTTCAAAAATTTAAAATGCAATTCATACAAAATGATTTGACTACAGCACCTTTGCCATTCCAGAATGTGAGGTAAATTTTATTTTATTTATTTATTTATTTTTTTAGTGAGGCTTACATCTAAGCAAAAATGTCCAGTTGCTTTAACTTTTCAAAGATGATCCTTTTAACTGTGTGTCATGGTCAGTTTTTAATATTACATAGTTTGAACATTTTATGAAAATGTATGTTTTGTTAAAGTCCACATCCAGAAGAAAAATTTACAGATAATGTACTCACCCCCTTGACATCCAAGATATTCATGTCTTTCTTTCTTCAGTCATAGAGAAATTATGTTTTTTGAAGAAAACATTTCAGGATTTTTCTCCATATAGTGGACTTCTGTGGTGCCCAGAGTTTGAACTTCCAAAATGCAGTTTAAATGCGGCTTTAAATGATACAAAATGCGAGCGTTTGAGATTAAAAAGTATTTAAATTGTATTTTTTAAATAACCAATCGTTAAACTACACTGTAAAAAGTTTAGCAGCTGCCTTAAAATTTTAAGTTAAATAAAGTTAGGTCATTTCAAGTTAAATCAACTTAATAGTACAAGTCATTTTAACTAATTTAATTGTAATGAGTTGATTTAACTCAAAATTTTAAGGCAGCTGCTGAACTTAAGTTTTTAAGTTGAAAGTGGTGAAAATGTTTTACAGTGTACATCACTTATTCAAATGGCACATATTCACAGCCATTAAGCGATTTTATTTCATTATTAAAAAAAACTGATTTATATTTCTACATACATACATATAGGCCAATTCCTTCTTTTTATCATCTCGGATATTCTTTGTCATTGACAGTAATAAAAATGCCTTTCTAAATTGAAACCCGGCACCCAAACACTTCTCTCAAGTATTCTTAAGGCACAAACATCTGATTAGATGTCAAAGCAAACAGATTGGATATACGCTTCTTTATGCAAATTTGCTGGAAGGCAATTAAAAATATATATTACAGAATTAGACATTACAATAATAAATGAAAACACCTGCTAATTGTTTGTTACAACACAGCCTTCATATTTAGTTGCTCTTGTATTTTTCTGTGTTCTAATCAAACCCTACAAGAGTCCATGCGCACTTATTTCAAGTGCTACATAAATGCCTCAAATCTCGAGATCTTTCTGAGGGCCTTTAAGGGTTCTTACTCTGAAAAAGTTGTTTTCCTGTCTGCACTTGTTCGCAATTGATTTTTCTTGTTAGCATGTGGGATACACAAACTCTCCATAAGAGAATATTCTATAAACAGGCCTTGTAATTAGCATACACAAGTTTGTTTGGAAACTTGAGAAAACAAAATGCTAATGTCCTTTATATCGCCTCTCCTCATGCAAATAATTCCCAAGCTGCCGTTTCCTGCTCTCCAACATCCTCTTGAAGTTAATGGACTTCTACGCTTGGCATTTCTCCTAATAACCGAAATATTTGTCCTCCTTAAGCATTTAAAAGTCTCTCAGGATGATTTGGTTTTTGAGCATCTGTGACGTTAAAGCTGAGGAAAGCAGAGTCGCGCCTCTTACTGTGAGGTCGTCCATAGTGGACACCGTAATGACATCATAAAGTGACCCTGTTGTCTAAGAGGAGACAGATCCGCCATGTGGCGTAGATTAGAATCTCAGTCTGGATCCTGCTTGTGATTACAGTCATTAACTCACTACAGGACGCAGCGCTGCACCTGTTCTGGCGTTCAGCAGATGGTGCTGCGTATAGATGCTCCGCGGCGAGTCCCTCCAGTGTTTGTGTTACCGGCCAGGCTCTCCCAAACACGTCTAATACCCTCCATCACTCAGGCCAGTCGGACATTATTAACTTATGTGGTCGGCGCTGATGGAGCAGACACGTCTGGATTGATCATAGCAGACGATCGCTTACTGTGAGTGCAAATGAGTGCATATACGCAATCTGGAGTAAAAAGCTATAACTGCTATGAGTGTATAGATACAGCATGTTTAACAGGTGAGAAAAAAAAGCAATAAATGGAAAAGTAAACACTTTTTCGACGGCTTAAATCCTATTAAAAAGTCGAGCTGGAATCTGTTATGGCTGTTATGCATGTAATTGCTGACAGTGACATACACTAGTCTGGACAGTGAAATGATTAGTTTTGGCAGTGGGTGTGGGCTGAGCACTGGGCATTCTTAACATACTACTTTTAAGTCAGGCAAAGTGTTACTATACTGCAAAAAAACTGCCGTAATATTTAGATATGCACCAGTTGACATCAGTTGAAACAGAATGATGGCTGTTTGACTGTTTTTTTTGTTGTGTTATACTGTAAAGTGGACAATAAAGGATTAGTTCACTTCAGAAAGGAATTTTCCTGGTAATTTAACCACCCCTATGTCATCCAAGATGTTCATGCCAGGATTTTTCTCCATAGTTACTTAAGTGGGAGCCAACGGGTTGAAGGTCCAAACTGCAGTTTCAGTGCAGCTTCAAAAGGCTCTACACGATCCCAGCTGAGGAATAAGGGTCTTATGTAGTGAAACGATCTGTCATTTTCTAAAAAAAAAAAAAAAAAAAAAAAATTATACTTTTTAACCACAAATCGTCTTGCACTAGCTAGACTTCACACATTATATAGTCACATTGAAAAGGTCAAGCATGATGTGGGCAGAAGTATCAACCCAGTGTTTACAAAGCAAATGTGCAAAGAAAGTAAAATGCCCTTGAAAGGTATAACAATGATGTTGGACGATTTTGAAGTTACTATTCTACCTTTTCAAACCAGAGTACACAGACAAAGAACTAACCAAGTGTGACCTTTTCAACATGATTATGTAATCCATGAAGTTGTAGACACGCAACGCAGAGCTAATGCAAGACGAGCATTTGTGGTTAAAAAGTATATACTTTTTTTTTTCTTTTAGAAAATGACCGATTGTTTTGCTACATAACCCTTATTTCTTAGCTGGGATCGTGTAGAGCCCTTTGAAGCTGCATTGAAACTGCAGTTTGGACCTTCAACTTGCTGATCCCCTTTCAAGTCCACTATATGGGAAAAAAATGTTTTCCTCAAAAAACTTAATTTATTTTCGACTGAAAAAAAGAAGGACATAAACATCTTGAATGACATGGGGGTGAGTACATTTTCAGGAAATTTTAATTCAGGAGTGAACTGATCATTTAACAGATGCCAGAGATGGGACAGACACACACACACACACACACACACACACACGTTGTGTTTCCATGTTTTATGGAGACATTCCATAGGCGTAATGGTTTTAATACTGTACAAACCGTACCTACCTAAACCTAGCCCTCACAGAAGACTGTGCACACTTTTACTGTCTCAAAAAATGTTTCCTCATGGGGACCTAAAAAATCTCCCCACAAGGATAGTAATACTAGTAATTTTTGAACTTGTGGGGACATTTGGTCCCCATAATGTGATAAAATACCAGATACACACACACACAGAGGGCTACATGTATGTAGCTTCTTTGTTTGCATTGTGATTTTAATGTAATGCCTTTAATTTCGATTGGATACAGATATTTTTTGTTTAAGGCAAGCTTGGCCTGTAATAGAGTTCATGTACTTTTGCATTCTTTCCTGTCTCTTGCTTACATAAATAAATAAATCCGCAATCAGTATCAGGATCAACCCATGTGCTTGCAAAAACAAACAAATAAACAGACAGACAGACAGACAGACAGACAGACAGACAGACAGA
>JAHKKF010522301.1:0-48359 GCA_019740295.1 Labeo calbasu
CTATTATTTTATTTTGTGGACTGTACGTAAACATCTTTTATGCAAAATATCTTATTCAGGTCAGTACTAAATAAAAAAATAACATGCATTTTGTATGATCCCTCTTATTTTGATAAAATAATTAACATTTTGCAGATTCTGCAAGGTGTATGTAAACTTTTGACCTCAACTGTATATAAAACTCCCTAAATTATATATTAAGATGTTGAAGAACAGCAGTATTTAACTAAATATTCCACTAAAAATATCCAAAATGCTATGAACAGGCTGAGATTGTGAATTTAATTTTTTGTTTTCATTGTATTTGTCTAAATGAACTAATTCACTAGAAAGAATCAGCATTCACAGTGCTATATATCAGAGAGAACCATTTAGGATAAAACAAACCAAAACAATTTACTTTCCAACTCTAAATATGAAAATGAGGACCTTTTAGGATGAACTGATTCACTACAATGAATCAAAGTTTCCAATGGTATGTATGAGAAAAAAAGAAATATTTAGAATTAACTGAATCACTATATATATTTAATTTTCTAACTCTACATATGAAAGTGAGGTCCTTTTTGGGTGAAACAGTGCTATTTGTAAGAAACAATAACGAGACAGCCTTGTTGTAATTTAACTTTTTAGTGCTACTGTATGTACAGTCGTTTAGGCCAACGGATTCACTAGAATGAATCAGACTTTTACCACTACATTGGAGGAAGGAGAACCGTTTAAAAGGATAGTACCCTTGTTGTTCCAAACCCGTATCCTTGAACCACTAATATCACATGGACTATTTTTTACGATGTCCTTACTTCTGAGCCGTTTGAGTGTGTAAGTTGCGCTTGAATGTGTAAGAAAGCCCTCGGATTTCATCAAAAATATTTCAATTTGTGTTCTTTAGAAGGTCTTACAGTTTTGGAATGACATGAGGGTGAGTAATTAATACCAGAATTTTCCTTTTTTAATTTTTTTAAATGATTCAAAACAGTATTTCAAATTAACACTGCTGCCACACTTGTCAATGTATTAAGTATTTAGTAACAAAATTGAGTAGCACCACTAGGCTATTATTTTGTGTTTCCCCAACACTGCTAATTTCTATGTATCAGGACAGTGTCAGTAAAGAGCCATGTTTGCTTTCTTGTGTTCTGAAGCACTTCTTTCAGGTTTCAGCTATGACATACAGGTTAGGGGCAGGTGCATTCATTTACTCACAGTGTCTAGATGTGTGCGCTGGTGCTTTGCCCTGTCGCTGGAGTTGCTGAATGCTTTCTGACAGCCCGGATGCTGGCACAGGTAGGGCTTCTCTCCTGTGTGACTCCGCAGGTGAATCTTCAGATTCTCCAGCCGTGAGAAAGCTTTGTTACACCCTTCAAACTGAGAGAGAGATGACATCAGTAAACATCAACAAGTGTTTTATTTCTTTTTTGAAGGATGATGGTTACTAGGCCTTGCATTTAGTATGTGCATGAATGTGAACAAAGCTTTCATGTCAATTTTTAAGTCAGCACTGGTCTGGCCAATCAGAATCCCTCAAAGTGCAGACCATAGACAGTTGACTACTATGCTGTGCCCCATCCAATTACACCTACTCCTCATAAGTCATTACAGGATGGTCCTCTGCAATCTATCTCTAAGGCATCTGTGTGATGAGGGATTGAACACACTGATAGTACATGCTGTCTTGTAATTTAAGGGCCTCATACATCCTATACAATCTCTTAGCTCCACCCCCAAATGTTGACAGCCCTCCAATCAGGAGCCACGGATGGACTAGAGTGGTAGATTACGGAGGTGTCAGAGAGAGTGAAACCTGACATGGCAGCTTTGCTCTCTATTGTTCACTGACCTCTAACTGAGGCCCCCGCTTCTATCGCAGCTCCAGTTTCACTGAAGGAAAGAGCCTTCCATTCTTCTAATGGGCCCTCAGAACATCATTCGGGCTCTGGCCTCCTTCAATCACTCGCAAAAGGCTTGCTATTGAGGCCAGGCCATTTAATACGGGCCGAAACCTTAGACTGCCACGGTCGGGATATATTGAGTGACCTGGATTATACAGTGCGCGTGTATTTGTGTGTGCACAATTCTTATATGGTACATTAAAAGCATGTGAAAACAAGAGAAAAATAAGCCAGTTGTAGTTTCACGCTTTTCACACACATTTACACACACAGACAAAACTGGATTTGCATTTGCAAAACAAAAAACAAATTAAATGTTGCATCAGAGAATTGAATTGAAATCAATAATAAACAAGGAATTAATAATTTTGTGTGAAAATATTCTTTAATGTTTGTATTTAGGAAAAACATAAAATGTTAGCTGTAAAAAAATCATCATTTTAAAATGAATGTATTCCTGCTATCTAAATCTAAATCCTGGTAATCTAAATTTTCAGTCTTTGTGTCACATAATGCTTCAAAAATCATTCTAATATGCTGATTTGGTGTTAAAAAATGGTTGTGCTGCTTAATACTTCTGTGAAAACTGTGATACATTTTTCAGCATTGTTTAATGAATAGAAAGAAATCTTTTGCAGCATTATAAACTGAAAAAAATTGCATTCGGTTTTGATTCAATTTACTGTGTCCCAACTCAAAAAGTGCCAAAGTTAGTATAAACATTCATAAATCAAACTTCCCTCTTGTAAAAGTACATAAAAGTTTATATATTTTATAAAATAGAATTTATCTACAAAACATAGTTTTAATGGAGTTCATATGTCCAGTAGTTAAAGTTGAATTAATTGCAGAGTTTTATTTTTTAAGATGGGGTTTGTTAGAGGAATATCAATCCAAACTGTAATCGGCCACGTACTTTTACACATTAATTTCATAAGCTCACACAACGGAGTGACACAGTGGTTGAGACACGTTTACATGGGGCTTTTGGACGTTCAAACCTCACAATGTCAACTTGTGCCTGTATTATTCCACAGCATGAAAACGATTTGAACATTTCCACAACACAGAACTTAATAAAGTCAGGCAAGCTTGAGATATATGCCCCGTACTGACTCCTAAAATACGTCGAGTTTTCAAAACAAACACTGCGATTATGTATGTCCTAAAATGTGTGTATTTATGTATAGGGGAAATAATCATTCTTTCACTGCTTTCTTTAACGTAATACAAATTTCAGGCTAAATTGAATTTATGGGTCCGCAGAGAGCATCCTGCTAATCGTGTAAAGCTCGCCATTAGCGTGAGGATCGACTGCCAATGAAGCGAGATGCAGAGCATTCTGGGATACCTTGCAAACACAGCGATGCATTCTGGGATGCCACGCAAACACAGCAATCTGCCAGAGTTTAATCCACACGACTGGGAGGAATTTCTTTCTCTCACTTCTCATTGTCTCTCCGCTCATATCTCCGGCTTTTTTTTAAGAACACAACATTCTCTTTTATATAATAGCACAAAAATGCATCAGTATTTGCCAAGCACAGAACATTATTTTCCAAATAATTCTAATGCAACCGGTTTTACAACTGACGTCAACATCTATCAAAACATCCCCAAATGTTAACCGAGGAATGTGAAGTTTCTGAGGCACACACAGACGTTTATCATAAAAACCAGAGAGACTCTAAACACGCTGAATATATGTTGCGTTTTTAAACCAACCATGACAGCTCTTAAGTCTCCACTAGCCTTTGATTTTATTTGTAAAAACAGTTTAGCACGCTAATCACATTAATTGCCCTAAACGTGTTTAGCTTTCCCCTCTGAAGGCCTGTGTGAGGGCAAACAGAGTGATAACCGTCGAAAGTGGACGGTGGTAAGTCATTTGACGCCATCTTTCCGAAGTGGGCCTCAGGATCTGCCGTACACACACAGAGTGACAGTTCGGCCTGACATTTTTGTCAGGGGCGCACAGCCAATCACGGATGATTGCGGGCCACTCGGGCTGGCGGAGGCCGCTCGACCCTAACCTGATGACCGTATGGGAAATGAAGCATGATTGCGGCCGAAAACGTCCGACGAGGCATCGGGCAGCTAAAAGCTCATAGTGTACACAAGCACTCGGAAGAAAAAACAGTTCATTAATAGCCTTAAATACCTGTCGAATACAAGCCAGCCATTATGGCGCATTTTCAAGCCAAAATAAGGCCACGTCGTGTCGCTTGTTGACGTCACACTGCGAGAAAATGTGCTTATTATGGGAATTGCATTCGGGCCACATTCTTTCCCATGGAGTCAAAGGTCCACTGCTGTTCCCGTTAACATTCGGAGGTGCTCTGAAACATAAAACATATTTCCCCATTATACTGTAACTACCGACCTCACCTTCCCTCAGGCTTGCGTTTATTCTGACATTAAAACCTTTAGCAACTAACAAGCATTAAATACATTATTACTCGTAATTAGTGGGCTGAAAGGCAAATTTTAATGAGCAGCGTGACATTTCTTACACCCAGACGCGTTTTCGGTAATTCGTTGTGACGTCCAAATTGCCCCAGCGCTCTCGGATATGCAATACGGGGTCTGTCTGCGGGTTATGGCGATGTTCTGTGATCAGCACTTGTACAAAATCGATTCTGGTTTCTTTTGCAGAACGAGAGGTGTTACGAGGTTTACCGCTGAGCGCCTGGAGTAACTGTGACCTGTAAAAGAAAAACCGCCGACACGTCTTTCGGCACGGAGAACTCAGACGGAGTGGCTAAAAACTACAGGCGAAAGCGAACATGTGCCTTTAATCTGCCTGTTTCCAAATGCCCCCTGGCAACCACAGCAAAGAGCAGAAAAACGTAAATGGATGAAATTATATCCATATGATTCAATGAGACAGCTAAGGGGAGACAGGTTTCTCATGCACTTCATCAGGGTACAAAATTAAACACAGCTTAGCTAAAACATTCGCATTACATAGTTTACACATATCATTTCCACATCCAAACGCCACTCGTTTTAGCAGCCAACTTCATCTGTTGCTAATAGGAGGTTTAATATGAATCAAAGATCTGGTTAATTTTTCTCTCTCTCTCTCTTGCTGTTTTTTTTTTTGAAAAACATATTTTTGGAACGAAGCTGATGTGAATTCACATTCAATTATTCTCACGAATCTTTGATTTTTCTTTGTTGCTCTTTCGTCCGTTATTTTCGAATTTCAAAACATTTGATTTATACCTGATGTGATGCATACACAAATCCTCAGCTGACAAATGTTGTCCAGATGGGATCGAAGGCTTGGCCGATAAACTGGTGGAGGAAGTAGTCATGTAAATGACTAGCAAAATTGCTCCGAACAGCTTTTTTCTTCTCATGCAACACTGGTTAGACCAGATTGAAACCCACGTTAGACTGTAGATCTAGGAACCTTCACAGGAAGCAACCTATGATGACTAAATTGGCCCTCTCACGTAGTCATTACGCACCCCCCACTCTACGTTTTTGAAGGAAATCGAATTGAAGGTGTATTACGGATTCTGACCTCGTCGCTATGGAAGTCAGGCATTAGCAACTTATGCTACATGTGGGAATCCTGAACGTGAACATGCAGGAAACATATGGGTCTTTATGAGAGCACTTAACCCAGTGTCGTTCTGGGGCACACCGTCAAAGTGTTACCAGCCAGGAGACACTTTGTCCATCAAAACTAGCTGTGATCTTCTTCTGACCTAAATAAATTCATATTTAGACAGGTGAAGGTCCTCTTCCAGGTTAACTGTTGCTTCGACATGTTCTCTTCCTTTCTAAAAAGCCTTTAACCTGTAACTCCAGTATGAACTTTCTCTGGCGTCCCTCACCTGCTGCAGTAATCTGAATTTATGACTAGGTGGCGTGCTCATTTAAACATCCTGAAAACAGATTAGTGTAGTAAAAGTAATCTATATACTGTACCTCTAAGCACCCTTTCAAAACGCATGGCCATGCTTCCTACCAAGACAATCCATTCTGATTTTAAAATAGCGGATGATGTTGTACATGCATGGGTCATAGTACTATTGTGAACAGATGTCAAAGACTGACACGGAAGAGAAATTGTTGAATAAAGTCATTATTTATCTTTTCTTTGTGCACAAAAAGTATTCTCATAGCTTCATTAAATTCTGGTTGAACCACTGACATCACATGGACAATTTTATCAATGTCCTTACTACATTTCTGGGTCTTGAACGTGGTAGTACATTAGAAAGTGGTAGACACTGCTGTCTATACAGGGACAGAAAGCACTTGGATTTCATCAAAAAAATCTAAATTTGTCTTTTGAAGATGAATGAAGTTCTTAAGGTTTTGGAACGGCATGAGGGCGAGTAATGAATGACAGAATTTTCATTTTTGGGTGATGGTGACCTGATGGTGTAGGAGTGTGCCCGAATAGTTCATCCGTATTCAGAAAGGCATGAAAAAAACAAAAGGGACACACTTTGCATTACAGTACATAAAATTTCACCTACCACATAAACAGAGTAAGGAGAGATGACTGAAAGTGAATCTTGAAAGTGAAAGTAAAAAACGAGCACGCATTCTAAAGCGATTTCAATGCGCTGCATATTAATAGCAGCTCCCTGATGTCCGCAATTCATATACAGTATAATTACCCAACTATATAATTGCAAAAGAAAGCATTGTAATATATTTTTCTCTCCCATCTCGTGTTTATGTAGTTATGTGTGTTATGTAGTACACGTCATTTCCTTTCCTAACACGGTAGCTATTTGGATTCTTAAGTGAAGTCTTACGTTTTGGAACGGCATGAGGGTGAGTAATCAATGACAGAATTTTCATTTTTGGGTGAACTATTCCTACAAGTATGGCATCTTCCCTCATCCTACCATACATTTAACAGGTTTAAAGACCTGACACCGTTAACTCAGTGTCAAATTTATTTAATCCGTGTTTTCTTTGTTAAACCGAACACCAAAGAAGTCAACCGGAGTTCTCGGTTTCTCTGTGGAAGCTCTCAAAGCGCTGATGGACACCAAGCACAATCTGTCACTCCAGTAACCGGCCTCTCACTCTCTCTGTTCTAAATATCTCTAATAGCTAATTAGAGAGTATTACACTCGGCCCGATGCCTTTACAATACCACCGAGCCATCAATTATCCCCGGGTTTCGTGCAACATGAACCAGGACACAGTGAGATGCAATGAAACTCCTCAACATGATATGTGCAGTGTGTTCATGCCTGCGGAGGGGCAAATCCAGCGTTTGACGCTGAGGGATCTCAGCGTCCATTAACGGCCGTCAGTCCCGATCTACTCACTGACACCTGCTAGCGTTCGGGTTCCCAGCAGCGGTGACACAACAACAGGGTAACGTGACAGATACTTTGACTTTAATCGCTCGGAAACTTCCTCTTTAACTGGTCGGCGCGAGAAACCCGTCGCTTTTAATAAGCTGGAGTGTGAGTTTTTCCATTTATTTTCGACTTACGAATTACGCTCGTTGAAACTCACAATTCTCGCACGTGAGCTCTTTATTTAAAAAAATTGGCTGTCAGGGTCACGCCATACTTCATCAGGTTCAAACGCCGTCCGAACTCCAGGCTCAATACCAAAAAAGGCCACATTTCACAACATCTCTCATTATATGTCATGAATAAACTCTCCTGACCAACTGTCTTTCTCTCGCCTTTTCTTTCCGTCCTCCACCCTGTTGGCATAACGTCTAGAGTTGACACAGCTGGCTCTGTCTCGTGCCCACTCTCTGAGCTACTCTATATCTCCGACCTGACAACAAATAAACATCCCAGAGTGCTTTGCGCCTGCCAAGGCAAACACCTCTGCGTCAAAGGCCCCGTCAGATTCATGAACAAAACAAAACTATTCAACTGGACAATAGGTCAACATGGCACGTTAAACGCGTTAAGTGTTTGGTCGACGCTGTAGAAGAGTAGAGTGACATCTAGCACAGTTGGATTGAGAAGCAGAACATTTACGCCCTCCAGAAATGTGATGAAATTCAACTACAATAGAGAGAGCTTGCGCTGTTGTCTTTTGGGAGCCCGATTGTTGCGTTTCCCCTTCAGGATTCTCTTGTTTTGTTATTTTCTGCTCAAAGTGCAGTGAAAGGGCAATTTATCAGGTCATATTTCAGAACAGAACACATTATTAATACTGATACGTCATACAGTATGACTCCACATTAAATCATGTTGAATCACAGTGGAATATGATTCAGAGTGTTCTGCACTGAAAATAAATAATATGTAATACTTACAAAGACCAAGTCATTATTAAATGAAAACTTAACAGCGCAACAAAAGGGAAAAAGATTAACAAGATAAACTGTTCTGAAATATAAAATAAATTTCACTTCAGACACCTCACACAAAATCAGTGACTCAACTGAGAAAGAAAAAAGAAAGAAAGAAACAGACCCGAATAACAAGGCCTCACTGTCCTGTGATATTCCACAGTAAACGTTTTCATATTTATGGAGTATTTAGCTTGAAATTTCTCATCACATACTTGTTTACCTTAGCAGTAATATGAGTCTAGGGCTGGCACTCAATCCTCTCTTGGTATTTGCAAGCGAGACGCTCACAGTATTACAAAGCAGTGTTTTTTCGACGCTAATATCCATTTTCCATCTTTGCATTAAATTGCGCATGACCTAATCTAAGTTTTGGCTTTTCTGTGCTGAAATATGAATTTGGCTCATCCGTGTCACTTGTTCTGGTTGTATTTAAGCTTTGAAGAGGATAATATCCAGTCTTCAAGGAGCCATAGAACATGCTATTTTCTTAATTTTTCACTACTGTGGAAACAATGGCTGGACATTATACAGAGATTTGGAGCGTTCCTTTATGGTCACATTCAAGTCCATTAAGAAACTGAATCCTTTATAGCTTCACAAACCTGTCGTTTTAAATCAAACTTAAGGGGTGAATAGATGAGACACGAGCTTTGAGGTCACTTAGAATTTATCAGAATGCATCATGAGACCTTTAGTAAAGGAATGAAATCATTGTTTGGAAAAAAAAGCCTTTGGCCGTTTGTCACTAAAATGAACAAAACAAGAGTTGTATGTCTGTGCTACTGATCTTTGGGATTCCACATCAATGGGCTGCACACAATAACAAGCCACATGTTATCTCGATGAAAACTTACAAGCACACACAGAGCAGGCACTTTCATATGGAAACATTTCTGCTGGAGCAATGACACCAAGGTCATGAGTTCGATTCCCAGAGAGTGCATTAACTGATTTTAAAAATGCTACATGAGTTGCTTTGGATGACACTGTCTGCCAAAGTTTGTGGTTTGTAAGGCTTTTTCATGCTTTTAAATGTCTCTTAAGCTCACCGACTGTATTTATTTGATCATTGAAAACAGCGATATTGTGAAATGTTATTACAATTTAAAATAACTGTTTTCTATTTTAATCTATTTTAATGTACTTCATTCCTGTGATGGCAAAGCTGAATTTTTAGCATCATTACTCTGGTCTTGTGCCACATGAGCCTGAAATAATGCTGAAAACAGCTGTGCTGCTTAATTTTTTTGTAGACACAGTGATACTTTTTAATGTTCTTTAATGAACAGAGTTCAGAAAAACAGCATTTTTAATTAATGAATCAATTTATTTATTTATTGCGACATTATGAATGTCTTTACTTTCACTTTTGATCAATTTAATGCATCCTTACATTAACTAAAGGTAATAATTAAGGAAAAAAAACTTTTCTAACAAGTAGTGTAGATGTGAAATGTAAAGCCTATTTCCATCTGTGGAACTTCACTATTGCAACTTCGTTTTAATCAACTGCGACATGGTATTTCTAAATGTCACTTTGCACATACACTACCAGTCAAAAGTTTTTGAACAGTAAGATTTTTAATGTTTTTTAAAGAAGTCTCTTCTGTTCACCAAGCCTGCATTTGTTTGAAAATTTTGAAATATTTTCTAGAAACGTTTTGTAACATTATAAATGTCTACATCATCACTTTTGATCAATTTAAAGCATCCTTGCTAAATAAAAGTATTAATTTCTGTAATTTCTTTCCTCCAAAAAATAAAATAAATAAATAAATAAACTGACTCCAAGCTTTTGAATTGTATAGTGTATAATGCTACAAAATCTTTTTATGTAAGATAAATGTTGATCTTTGGATCTTTCTATTCATCAAAAAATGTAGGCTACTCAATTGTTTTAAATAGTGATAATAATAATAAAGTGTGCAGTTTCTTGAACAGCAAATCGGCATTTTAGAATGATTTCTGAAGGATCATGTGACACTGAAGACTGGAGTAATAATGCTGAAAATTTAGCTTTTGATCACAGGAATAAATTACATTTTAAAATACATTCAAATAGAAATCAGTTATTTTAAATGATAAAAAATATTTCACAATATTACTGCTTTTGCTGTACTTTTGATCAAATAAATGCAGACTTAGTGAGCAGAAGAAAATCTTGCTATTCAAAAACTTTTGACATTATCTCAAAATGTGAATATTTTTTAATCTTGCAGTTCCAACTTTTATCTCACAAGTTTACACAATATGACTTTTTTTAATCTTTATATGACAATTACCTTATTTACTTCCACACTTTCCCTGGCACACAGAGAAAGAAAAAATAACTTTATTTCTTAAAAATATTAATGAATGTGACAAACAGATACATTAGTCAAAACCTTCTGAAAACGCAATATGTAATAATAAACAACAATGCTAACAAGTTCATGCAAGAACAGGGTAAGTTCATGATAGTGTAGGAGTGTGCCCGAATAGTTAATCCGTATTCAGAAAGGAATGAAAAAAAAAAATCGCATTCGACGGAGCCACAAAAAGGACACGGTTCGCAGCTTGCTAGCGGTAGCCTGCTACATTACACTACATAAATTTCACCTAAGGAGAGATGACTGAAAGTGAATCTTGAAAGTGAAAGTAAAAAGCGAGCGCGCATTCTAAAGCGATTTCAATGCGCTGCATGTTAATAGCAGCTCCCTGATGTCCGCAATTCATATACGGTATAATTACCCAACTATATAATTGCAAAAGAAAGCATTGTAATATATTTTTCTCTCCCATCTCGTATTTCTGTAGTTATGTGTGTTATGTAGTACACGTCATTTCCTTTCCTAACACAGTAGCTATTTGGATTCGGGCCCATCAGAAAGTAAAAAAATGTAAAAGGGTTACTGTTATTATTATTGATAGAAATTGTCACTCACAGTGTAGTCTTGGTGATGGCTGTTTCTGAGCTGTACCTCGATACCAAAAGTTGAAATAAATCTAGTGACTTGACAATATAAACAGACAAGTGCTTCGAGAGAGCGTGGACAGCTCTTCTGGCAAAGAATGAATAGTTTCATAGGGAGAGCTCTAATTGGCCTGTTGAATCCAGCTGTGAGTCAGCAGTAAAGCGCACCACGTCCTGCCAGATCTCTATATAACACCCCGCTTGAAATATGGAACCAAAACAGTGCACCACATTCTTACTGCACCCCCAAATCCACACCCATAACCGTCGCTGTGGCGAAGACTTTATGAGAACGGGCTTTTGGTGAAGATGTTGCTCTGGTTACATCCATCCGAGTGACAGCAGATGACAAATTAGACAGAACGCTGTCACAGCCCATAAGTCTGTAAGAGAGAAGCTGTCACAAGCCGCCCACACTTAGTTTTGGGCTCTGTTCAGACCACAGATGGGACGTGGTTTCGAGCTAGTGGGGCACCATGAAGTCTCCAGTTATGTGGCTGTTTATTAACTGGGTTGGTTTGGTTTTGAGAGATACTTGGGATCCTAACCTGGCTCTCTGTCCTGCGAAGTCCCATGGCGCATCTGTACCTCAACAAACCCTTTCTGAGAACACTGGGATATTCAGTCTTAACTCAAAACTGTCCATGCTCTGTTTACATGCTGGGGTTTATGGCGAATGTTTGCGGAAAGGCTGGGTGCGATGTAAATAGCGCCTTGACTACTGTTATTTATTCTAAGGAGTGTTTGGCAGATGCCACTTGGCATAAGCTATGTGTCAACACGCTCTCTGTAGTGACAATGAGGAAGATACTCTAAATTAAACACATTTATGACTAGCCCTGTGTACATTTAGGCCATAAAGGGCCCACACTGAGACATTAAATCACCGTTATACAAATTTATGACCACATTTCTTATGTGTAACTAGTGAAATAAAAGCACTATAGAAACACCGTTAGCACTTAAAATTCATAAAAAATTAATAAAACATATTTATTACCATACCTGTGACCAAAATGTTACAGACAAATTTAAAGGGATTTTCTGGATTGCATATAAATTAGGCTCAATTGACAGCACTTGGGACTTAATCTTAATTAACACAAAAAATGAGTTTGGATTAGTTTCTCCTCTTAACCCTATAGTGAAAAATACATATATACTAAATATACTAATAGCTCATAAAAATACACTGCAACTGTACTTTTAGTATACTAAACTGATATATTTAAAGTCTGCTAAATTGACTAAACTAATTTTGTACTTAATGCAGGTTAACTGTGCGAAAGTAGTGCAACTAAAGATATGCTTAAGTATATTTGATTTTTTTTTAAAGTGGAACTATACTTTAGGTATATTTTAAATATCTTGCATTTAAAGATAGATATTATTTAAAGATCACACAATCCTCATAAATAGTGACATTAAAACATATTTTAGGCTTAATGTGCATTGTGCACAAGTAGTTCTCCAAATAAAGTTTAATTAAAATATTTATATCAGTAAGTCTCGAGTGATATGTCTGTAAATATATTAACACACTTGAACATAGTATAAAATAAATGCATTTTAAATCTATTACTTTTTTTTACTAGACAAATAGGTAGATAAGTAAGCTTTACATTTGTGCTTTTAAATTTGGGACTATATATATATTTTTTAAAAGGGCGCATTTACTTTTGAAGTGCCTCACAATAAATCCAATTTTATTATTGTATTTATTTGTTTGTTTTTTTAAGAAAAATGCTGCTGAGTGAGCTTAACTTCTAAAATGTGAACCCATCCCACAAAGCATACGAAGAGTTCATTTGCAAAAACAGATAACTCAGTTTCTAACAGTTTTCAAAAATCATGTTTTTTCATTGTGCGTTCCAATTAACCTCAATCAAATTGCTGTTGGGTTATTTTGATTAAGTAAAATAACTAAAAAAAATACACTTGACTAACACAATAAAACACAAAAAACCATGATAACATAATAAAAACATGATTTTTGAAAAGTTTAAAAATTGAGTTATCTGTTTTTGCAAATAAACTCTTCATATCAACTTTAAAAAAAAAAAAAAAAGTATGACCAAGGCGCATAAGAAATATGGCTAGCAGCTCTTAAAAAGATAAAATAAGCTATAACAGTGCTACTGAATGCCAAATACCTGTATTTAACTAGCAACACTTCACTTTACAACAACATTTTCTTGGCACACTCTCCACCAGATTTTTTAATGTCACCTGGCTGGATCATGTTAAACCAAGTGATTTTCCACACGTTTGTGCCGCAATGCTAATAAACAATTGCAAAAAATACAGACAGAGGTTATATGGGAATAATAAAAGTAGTAAAACTGAATAATAAAAGAAATATGGCACTAATATAAATTAATAGTATGATATTGGAAAAAAGGATAATAGAAACATGAGGCTTTCCACAACTTTGTGCAGTAAATAAACCAAGAAAGTGCACCAAAAGTCCACAAGCCACCCTGTTGTGTAGGAGTAATTCTGACCAGGTCTCAGTCATTATTTGAGCAAATATTATGTTAATGGAGTTTGTTTCAAATTACCTTTCACAAATCAGCTGGAAAGTCCATTATAAGACGACTAAAGAAAGACAAGCCTTTTTTTCCATAGTTAGGATGATGGGACTAAATTAAGCCCATTCACCTGCGTAGAAAGCCACTCATGTATGTGGCAGGATCTATTGCTCAAAAAGCCTGAGGAAATTTTGACCATTAGCTTTATTTAGTCCCCTCAGTGTATTAGCAGACGATACGCCCCACTCGCAGGGTTAAACCGATTAAGTGCTTGGATTCGGGACAGATATGACACAATGCTAAAATAATGTGGCCATCAGTCTGTGTCTCACATTTCAGGTATATAATTAAATGTGAGGAAATGACTTACTCAAGCATTCCGGACAAATGTAATTAGCACAAAACATGCTATGGATATATCATTCTTTGATACCTGGTCATGCGCATTTAAAGCCCTGCAGCCATCAGGTGAACCGGCTGAGGTGAATGCATCCCATAAAAATAAAGGGGGGGGAAAAAAAGAGCTACTAGATATTTGACAATGATTATGGGTTAAGTAGCTATTAAGAATGCTTAAGTGGCAGAATGTCAGACAGGAAGAGAGAGAAGAGGAGGAGTGACTGGATTGCATTACTATACAGAATGACTGGAAACCTTTTACGGCTTGACAAGAACTTGGCCTGGCGTATTTGACAAGGAAAACAAGCACGATCCATCAATTCCCAGGCCTTTCATTCCATTGCCAAAACATCAGTCTCCTGACAAATCTCAGACATTTTATGCCAGCAGTTTCATCATGCTAATATATGTATCACATATGTTCTCCGTTGCCTAGCTATTAGCATGACGGGAAGACAATCGAGGCGCAGATTGGATTTGACAGCGAGAAAAAAAAAGGAGGCGGATTTGTTGATCTTGAAATTAAAGATATAATTCAACCGTAACTTTCATGTGATGAAACATTAGAGAGTTGAAGGTTGCAAATTATGAGCCGTAATTGTAAAAATGATTCTGACCGCGCGCATTCTTCGGCAGTACCATCTGGAAACTTGGATTCGAGGGAGATTTATGACGTTTCTAAAAACTCGTATGAACAATGATCATTCACTCCACCTTCCCATTAAATACCCCAAACAGAACAATCTCCCTGAGCCACTGTTTAAAAGCAGTTCACCCAGAATGCAAAGCTTTGGCAAATGGAAACAGATAGGAAACAGTCCTCGAGTCCTGCAGCTTCAGCGCAGGTAACTGTCGCTACCTGCTAGCATAATGGAGCTTAGAGAGTTGGCAGTTGCTAAGTTGAGTAGACAGGGCCGTAATGTCAGCAGCTCATTCTAGTACATCCACATTAGTATCAACGCCACTTTCTGCCTTTGCTGGGGCACAACTCAGACGACTCGGGTTTCGCCGGTGCATTCAGAGGAAAAAGTCGGCTCATGCACAGGCCGTGCGTTTTAATTAGCTAATGGCGCTAGTCGTTTCATCTCCAGCATCTGTGTCGATTGCTTACAAAAGCCTCCATTTACTCCAAAACACGCCATTTTGGCAAAGGCCTCGGCCGGCTGCTGCTGCAGAATTCTGAACGCCTGTCCAAAAATCAGTCTAATAAATCTTTATATATACGTTTGCCGCTTTCACACTAGCAAAGGGGGGAAAAAGGAAATTCCATGATCTATGTTTTTTCCAGCAGGTTGTTTCAGCCAATTTTCCTTCAAGCAAAGGGCCTGTATGTTCAAACTTTGAAACGAATGCGCCGTAAGGGTGGCTCCGCATTTAATTTTGATGAGGTAAGAAAAAAGGTGTGGTTTAGGAAGTTAAATCCTAATATCCGTTAACATTACAACATGTAATTTAAAAATAAAAACATTCATTTGTGGGCCAAATGTTCAATGGCCAGCTGTCCGCTGATGGTGACGACGACAAAGATGAGAAATGCGAGCAAACGGGTGTGGGCTTCTAAGAAACATTTACTGCTTCATTAAAAATTAAGTCACATATTCAGACCGAATTGCAAAAAGCTTGCACACCCTGTCCATGTGATCTTTTAAACTGAATATTTCACAAATGAGAAATGTTAAAAAACGAGGTCACTTTTGAGGATGTAATATTTGGCAAATGAGCAATAAGAGTAAAGTAATAATAATGATTCGAAATATATTTATAAATAAATGTATTATTGTAATTATTTCTAAATAATTCTAAAATATGGAATGACATGTTGGAACGGTTTCCGACCCCTGATTAATATTTTAGGCAAAAATGCTGTTTTTTCATGCACCTGTCAAGTTTGAGATTTTGGGCTTTTTGGTTTTTAATAAAGTGTTTTTTTAGACTAGTGGGCAGAAAACATCCAAAAGACACTGTTAAGTGTTTCTTTTATAGCAGTTCATCTATTTGTGTCAATAGATTTCAATTACAATACATATTTTTAAGACCATTTTCTCAAAATGAGTTTTTTTCTCCTACATTGAGCCATAAATCTCCATTTTAGTAGCACTTGCACGTTTTTATTCCTGTCTATATCTTAAATATATATATATATATATATATCCTTTTTACAGAGGGATTTGTTCATATATAATTTGCTTGATATTATACATTTTATGCCCCCAAAATTGTGAAAAAATATATTGTTTTCTGTATTTTCAGAATTATGAAGTGACAAAATGAGATGCTCAAAATTCCCTATGTAAAAAAACTTGACTCTAATATTTAAAAAAAAAATTTAAGCAAGAATTTTGAAACTGACTTCATTCAGTGTTTAGATTTTTGTACTAGAAATGTATGCAAATTAGCACATATTTCATTAAATAATGCCTCATTTGCATATTTAAACCTAACATTTTATAAAACTTGTAATACAAAAAATGTTTGCAATTATCAATGTAATCAATCAACTGTGTAAGTAAGGTGATAACTATTAGTTACATTTTTTAACCCTATTCACCCGCAGTGTCTCGCCTTAAACTTGAAACTTTTTTACGTAAAAAAAGACCAAAAAATGCAAGACAGAAATCACTGAACAAACAATTCTGTTCCAAAACACACAAAAGACATTTTTGCCTCAGACTTCTGAATGAATGTCAGCAGAGATGACGCAGGAAAAGCCAAAGTAGTAAAATCTAAAAGGTCGGAGGAATTAATACAGAGTGTTATTATGACTATGAGAACAGCCCATATTCTTAACTTGTCACAGCAGGCACAAAGTGCAGAAAATGGCAAGAAAGTCTCAAGTCGACTGCGAGCACGCTAAACCAAAGCCAAGATATTAATGAAATAAACTGATACATTCCAGAGGAAATTCAATAAAGAAACAATCATTAACATCCAACGTTGTAGCATGGATCTGCTCATCAAACATGATCAACTGGATAAGTAACAGGAGTATTACGAAACGATATGCTTTGATTAATATTTACATGAATTTCATAAGCTGCTGGGATAGGTGATCTGAAAGACAAATCCAGAGTTGAGTCCAGTACAGCTTTGACGTATAAAAGCCCTGGGACAGTGTCGGGGCAGCAGTCGCGGGATAAATTTTTAATATTAATGCAGACGAGAAGGGCAAAAAAGCAATAAACTAAAACAACACTTGAATTAGGCATGAAACACAACAGGATATTGCAGTGAGATTATGTTGTTTCCTTTTAGATGCCTTCCCTCTCTGCTGTCCGACTACCACAAAATAGCCCGCGGCCCTTTTTAATTGGACAGCGTGAACCGAAAAGAACCTCTCAAACTCCACGAAACGGTTTTAAGAGGTCTGTCGAGCTCAGTGATTGCAGATGTAGCTGTGTTTTTACGTGCCGGGGCATAAAACCACGTCCAGGTATGGACGGTGACAAAGCGGAGAGTCAGAACCCCGTCCTGTGTTTGTGATAATGACTTTTTCCTGCCAAAGCGCTGCATGATACAAATGAAATGCAGCACAGCTGGGAGAAAAGACAAAGAAAGGGAGAGAAATAGAAAGAGAGAGAGAGAGGAATGAGAGAGTGTTATGTTTGGATGCAGGAGAATCATGCCTCGTGCGCTCTCGGAGGAATCTGCAGTTGGAAAGATAATAAAGGGATTAGCTGGGTTTTCTAAAGCATTTGCTTCTAAATCAAAACGTCTCATCGGTTTCCTCTGCACAAATAGCTGGAATACCAAAAGGTCTTCGTATATTGCGCGAGGGCCACAAATGCAACATGTTTCAGAAAAAAATGCTTCCTGCGGGGGTCACAGGAAGGCACTGATTCAGAGGAAAAAATAAAAACATTGCAGAACCGGAGCAGGGTCAACCAGTCAAGTATGTGCACTTGACTAGTCCAATTTTTAAAATAAATAAACACTATTTTAATAAATATAATATTTTGAATAAATTAATAATATAAATATAATGTTTTTTCTTTAATATTGTGAAAGTACTGAATGAGTTAATAAGATGAGTTATCATTCAAAATTAAACAGTTTATATGCTTGTGCTTATTAAAGGCTTCCCACACTGTAAAAATGCAAATGCGTATTTTCCAGTTTATGAATCATTTTGAGTCTCAAATACTAAAAAAAAGCTATTTTCTTGAAACAACATAAAAACCCTTGTCAGACCAACAAAATTGCCCCAAATGTTGTCCCAACTAATCAAACACAGTTGTCTGAACAAAGAATTTTATATTGTTGAAATGTTAAGGCTTTGTGAGTTCCCAGCATGCATATAAATTACGAATAAATTATGCAGTTACTGTTATAGGAGTATTGTTTTGTTGTTTGCTGACTTAATTTAAACTTTTTGCTGTTGTTTTGTCATTATTGTTAGTTATTTGTTGCACTGTGGTGTAAAGAGCTCATATTTTAACATTCGTTAGGTTTCTATAACAATTCACTGTTTGTCATTTGTAAATAAACAAAAAATTGATGCATAAAAAAATTAATTACCTCAACGACAGTAATTGTTGTTTCAGTTGCTGTGACGAGACCTTTTCTATTAGCAAAATAAAACAATCAGCATTGCATGAACAAATTCATGCTGGCTAAACAAAGTATCTTTACTGAGGAAAACTAAAAATCTAGACTCAAAAGTCTTACTGCATCAAGTTGCCATTTTTTTTTAACGTTTTTTACATTTTTAACTATTTATTTTTTTTACAGTGCATAAAAACCGCAAAGAAACAGCATAACTGGATTATATCATTTAGCATTAGTATTAGTGCTGAGTGGTTTCAGCAAAACTCTGTATCACTTTTTTTTGTTAGGATTCTGATGGTTTCACGTTTTAATAAAAAAAAATTCCCTTACTGTTTATATGAATCAAAATGCCTCAAAAAATATGCTACATGTAGAATGAGCAATTTTACGTAAATTAGATTGTATAATTTTAAAATCTGAAGCAAAAACAGAATGGTCTTACATTAGCTTTGTGAAATTATGTACACAAAACATTCGAATGAAACAAAAACAGCAGGCAGCCTGTGAATGAGAACGCAAATTCACTCTCTGACAGCAGATGGCGCTTATGGAACAGCAGCCATATAGTGTTTCCTTGGTTACTGCTGTAAACAAAGCAGCACAGAATGGTATGGTTCAGTACAGTATTGTATGGTACGCAATTATTTCCGTTTTCATTGTCCGAAGTTGTGAATGGTACCAAAATAGTGACTTATACTGTACTGCATCCTTCATTTGAGGTACCTAGCATAGCAAAAGGTGCCAAAAGGGTGGAGCTAAACTCACTGCAGAATGTCAATTGGTTGACTAGAATCAACATTTGTGCTACAAGGAAATAAAGTGTCTCCTTTACTCATTCCGCTATGCTGTTTATGCGTGTTGGGCTTATTTACAATTTAACAGTGTATTTTATAATTTTATATTTTCACACAGACAATAGCGGTTTCTCAATATGCGTTCTTGTCTGTTCTTGTGGACTTGTGAAACGTCATTGACCAAAAACTCACATAATTTTCTAAATATTACTGTTATTGTGTCATGAAATGTAGTTTTAAGAGTTTTCAGGTGAGAATGTAGTACCTACACTCTTATTTGAAAAAAATAAAGGTGCTTAAAAAAGGTTCTTTACAGCGATGCCACGGAAATACCATTTTTGGTTCCACAAAGAACCATTTAGTCTAAGGTTCTTTTAAGAATCATCTCTTTCCAACATTTTTATAATCTGAAGGACCTTCTTTCGCCACAAAGAACCTCTTCAGATGTTAAAGGTTCTTTATGGAACCATTTAGACCAAAAGGTTCTTCTATGGCATCATGAAGCACCTTTATTTTTACGAGTGTATTTGAAAATGTACTATGCCGATTTCGGATGATCTCTAGCTCAGTGCTCATGTATCCCGCATAGAGCAGCCTTAGTTCGGCTGGTCCTTCTGATATTTGCTGCTGGCTCTGATGTCTCTGTAGTGATTAAACATGAGATACAATTTGTTTTGGGTATATCTAACAGAAAAACATCATTGGTCTCATGAATGCATTATCGTTTTGGCTGAGCACAAAGTTGTTTAACTTTATATATTTATTTAGAACTTTGCCTTAGTACAGCGCTGACTTTGTAGCATACGTTTGACTAAATTGTTTGCTTTTGTCTTTATTTCCTCTTATATTAACCTCTTATACTTTGTATTTATACTTTTATTATGGCTATTATTGTTCATTAAAACTGACATTTAACGAAAAGAGGCAGAGTTGTGCTTTATGTCAATATTTAGAAACGGCTATTGACGTGCTTTATCGTCAAATGCTATTTTACCACGCCTATCAAGGTCCCTGTCTTCTGTTAATGGCCGCTTACAGTTGGTTTTATTTTTTAGTTAAATAATCAATTGTGTGTTTCTACGACACTGTCTACTTTGTTTAGCCACTTCTATTGGTATGCCGTTATTTTAATACCTTGTGCGTAATTTAAAACGCTTACCGTCCAGCACTAATTAGTATTGATATCATTAAAGTCACTTTTAAATAAAAAAAATATCAGTACTGTAAAACATACCACCCAGTAATATAATAATTCTGATCAATTCAAGTAAATTCCAAAATCCACACAAAACTGAACACATTAATTTATATTTGAAAGTCCTATGTTGCAATTTTTGAAACACAAAACAAAAATAAAATTGCAATTTTTACCTTAGGGAACACTACCTTAATGATCCACTAAATACTTTGATGTTTGACTCAAATTGATTTTTTCTGTTATTTGCACAGGAAACCTTAATGAGATTCTAGCCCAGGCCACCGGACTGCCTGAAAACAGAAAGTGAACCTGGACAGGGTTTGACTCAGTGAGAGGCCCTCACTACATCCAGAGACAATGTCCAGCCGTTTAACAACAATACATGGGTTTGTTCCTATCTTAGCATCTGCTTAGCATCGCCATGAATAAAAATGAGTGTTTGTTTGTTCTGACAGGTTGTGACACAAGGGCTCTTGCCACATACTCCGGGCAGGGTTTTTAGAGTAAGAACAGAACCCCTAAAGCGCTGTTGTCCAAGTAAGAGCATGTCAGAAAAAGAGAGATATTATGCCTCAAAAAACAAACCAGTAATACTCAGATACATATATACAACAACAAGAGCAACAAGTCACACAAAAGATTTCCAGAACTACCAAGTTTATGCCGCAGAGTGCGCAGCGATGCCGAAAATGTAGTTGTGATCAAATTACATCTGTCAGTCCAGCTGCTGTGAGCTCAGAGTAAACCAACATTCTCTCAAGAATAAACAAAACTTGTCATTAATAACCTCAACGGAACTACTAAATGCTACTCTTGTAGCATACTCCACATATTCGTGTACAGCTGTCTCCTATTGACACGGCTAAACAGATCATTTGGATACAAAAAGGTATCCGGGGATTTAGAGGAACAGGCCGACTTCAAAACAAGCTGTTAAAGTATGTGTAAAATAAAAGGATTTTTGGACCCAATCTTGTATATGAAATTGAATATATCTGACAAGAAATCCAACATTCTCTGATTGAGCAATAGAGGGGAATTTTGCTAGTCATCTCCTCTGCGGCTCCGTTCGTACAGACTACTACATTTTTCCAAGTGTTTAGTTTGGATAAAGAGCCAATTCGCTTAATACTTGTGGGACAACTAAACGTTTAAACCTCCTATTTAAAGGGATCAAGTGCACGCATTGTTTGGTTATGTTAAACAGATGTGTAAGGTTTTTTCTTAGCTCTCAATCATTTTGATTTTTTTAAAAAGGAAAAGACAGATCTACAGAGACAGAGAGAGAAAGAGATCTTAAGAAAATAAACAGAGTTTCACCCTACACAAATTGTGGACTAATTGTGTATTTGGACTTACGCATTGGTGGGGCCGGAGCCATTTTTCCACTTGAGCTGAGAATGTTAGAAAAGGCACTTTGACATTGATTAGTGTGTTGACTTGTGGAATCGGAGAGTTTTACCTGGATGTCTTGGGTTTCACCACAACACTATTTATACAGCTAGACTACAGGTCCAATTAAATACCCAAACCCGTCAGTGGAAAAGCTAGCTGCGCTTTCAGTTGAAATCATAATTTCTCATGCCATGCGATATGGTTGTGAAAAAAAAGCTGAGGAAAATAGGCATAGGTGGTCCCTTGAAAGCTGTTACAAAAATGAAGCTCGGAGAGAACTTCCAAATCCATTCGTTGAATAAAACAGACATAAAAACTAAAAAGAATACATTTGTAAAAAATGTTTTGTGGGGCCCTCAGAAAGAAATTTGGTTTAATAACACCTAACGAAAGAGTTATTCGTCCTCTGTTAATAAGATTTCAAAACCGACCTGTTTAATTAAAAATAATTATACCAGCATTTGGTTTTCCCAACTTTCCACTCAAATTAAAGTCAGCGAGGATTCCAACGCAAACAATTCAGTCCGAAATACTGCTTATGCATTTTCAAGGCCATTTCAGCTGCCAGCTATAATCACCTCTATGAATTTTATTATGGGGACAAAAAATGCGCTGCATTTTTGACATCCAGTTAAAAACTGTGGAGACTCACCATGCATTTGTTAGGTTTCTCTCCAGAGTGAACCCTCATATGGATGAGCAACTTGTAGCGGGCGTTGAAGGGTTTGTAGCGCCGGACGCATCCGGCCCAAAAGCAGGTGAAGTCCTCGCCCTTGCGCTGGTCGATGTGGACCTTCTCGATATGCCTAACCAGCTCCTCCTGCTGCTCATACGCGGCGCTGCAGTCAATCCATCGGCATACCTGCTTATCGCTAAATACGTCCTCCCTGTCTCCCACCTGCTGTTCGACCAGGCCTGTGGGTTTGGGTTGTGCCAGCAGGCCTGAGGGTGGAGACTGCTGCTGGCTCTGAAGATGCAGTAGAGCTCCTGGGCCGGAGCCCATGTACTGGTGCAGGTGGTAGGGAGGGGGCATGGGCGGCCGTGGGGGGCCTGTTTGGTGGTGGTGGTGATGGTGGTGGTGGTGGGAATGCCCACCGCAGTGGCTTCCGCGGCTCGTCAGATGGTGATAGTGATGCTGAAAGAGCTCCTCCTCACTTGGAGAGAACTCATCCACCGGTTCTTGTTTCAGCGTCGCCGCACAGCCGTCCAGCACAGCGCCGGGCTGTATGAGAAGTCCAAGCCCGTCGCTGCTACCCACGCCGGGCCCCGGCTGCATGGAGCCTACGTCCTCGCAATGCTCCACCGACGACACCGAGGAGGACGAGGACGAAGAGGACAAGGGTAGGAGGCAGGACGAGGTGGAAGGTGACGGCAGCTGAGGGCTGGGTGTGGGGAGAGGCTTGTGGGAGAACGTGGCGGCGGTAGGCGACGACGAATTGGTGCGCAGGCCGTTAACGCAGGACATCTGGGAGGAGCAGATGTTCGCGGCAATATCGATTCCCTCCGAGGCTGACTGGGAGGCCACCGAGAGGCAGCGTCTCTTCAGTCCACTCGCGTTCGGCCTTGCTGAGTGACGCGAGTTCGGGGACAAAGCCAGCGGGGAGGAGCCATCTTCATTATTAAATGGATACACAGTCACCGCCATTGCCGACAACGACAGAACGGTTGCTAAGTTACCTTCGCCGCCGCCACCACCACCGCTGCTCGGACGGTCCAGTTCCCTGCGACCTGCTCCCATCCCACTTGAAAAGTCGGGCAGGGCCGATCCCAGCTTGTAGCCCTCTTGTTTGATGGGGTACGACGGCAACGCATGACACCCATTGACGCCACCGGACAGAGACGACGAGCTGAGATCCGTCTGAAAGCCAGCAGACCTGCGGGAAAATGAAACACACCCAGAGGAATATGAGGAGCAGAAAGAATATGCACGCTATTAGCGGCCCGGCCTGTTGAAAGATAAAGGCCGGGGCTTCTCAAAGCGCTGCCAACTCTGCACGGGAACAGTCAAGCTCTGTGCTCCGGTCCTGGCAAACCTGCACTCTCAAACATCTCTGTTAACACTGACACTTTGACCAAAAGCGGCGCGATTGGAGATTCATTTTGCAAACCCTTACAGAATCTTACTAGGTTATAATGTTTGGTTTGTGCTGATCAGAAGCGACTTTTCAAGTTCCCCTCTCTCTCAGGAAACAGCCATTGGATGGGTTTCCACTGCGGTGTACTTTAAACACCGGTTAGATCCACCACAAATGCTCCTGAGCAATTCCATGAATAAATGATGCAGGAAATTTGGCCTGAACTATAGTTATGAATGGGTATTTAAAAATAAGAAAAGAGAGAGATGAATACAGGCAGGCTGTCATACTCCAGCTATGACAGGCTTTGATGACACAATAGGAGTTAACCGAAGCCTACATGTGAGCTAAATAGAAGTCACCTGGTTTTGGTGGTATAATGGTGGGCCTCTAAACGCTCTGTGTTTACAATACTCCCCATTATAGTGGGAATCTTTGCCCCCCCTTGAATGGGGGTCATATTTCCCAGTGCGTCGCTGTGATCTTCCACATAATAATTCCTGTCAGTTTGCTCATTATGGATTTGTGCGCAAAGCTCTGGGATGATGTGAGAAGGGCTCTCTGTCCCAGCAGCCTATGAAAGATTTTGTCTAAGTCCCCTTTTCACTTGGTGCGGGAAACCGCTAATGCTAGCGCACTGGCTGAGCCGAAGCCTCAAGTTTGTCATGAGTCGCTCCATTCAGGCTCGCCACTTCCTGTTTGGCTGAAGCAGTGACATTCAGCGACAATATTGGGAGAGTTGGAAGGCATGTTTGAGTGAAAGCACTTTGGATTGCATCCCTCGCTGAAACGATGGGTTTCAACTGTACTGTGGCTACACAGAAGCCAACAGAAACCGACGGCAGTCTCTTTTTCTAGCCGTTTAAAAAACAAACGCAGCCAAGAAGCGCCATCAGTACTGCAGTGTTTGACTAAGTTGTTTGACTTGTTCTGCACTACATTAAGCTTTATAAAACAACCTACATTAAGATGCAGATGTGTGTTTACATTTAAAATGTAATTAGCAGGACTGTAAAATGGCTTTACATACACTTTATAAGATCATAGTATACAACTTTATATTTTGAACAATGTGTTTAATGGGTGTCCTTTTCTGTAATACAGTCACTCACATGAACACACGAAATCCTGGACATCTCAGAGGGCAAAAAATAAATCATTTTCTTAATAATGGTACTAATATACAATTTATAAGTTAAGGATCTGTAAGATTTTGTGATGTTTTTTACTGACATTTGTTATGCTTACCAAGGCTGTGTTTGTTTGATCAAAAATGGAGTAAGAACAGTAATACTGTGAAATACTATTACCATTTAAAATAACTATTTTTTATTTTAACATACTTTTAAAATCTATTTTATTCCTGTTACGGCAAAGCTAAATTTTCAACAGGCATTACTCTGGTCTTCGGTATCACATGATCCATCAGAAACTGATCCCAAACCTTTAAATGCTAGTTTAAATAGAACTAGGTGCATTCAAAGTTGCTGGTTTTGATGTCAGAAAATAGCAATGCTTCACTCATGAATATAAATTAGCAGGGCTGGGTAAAAAAAATATTAATTTCTCGATTTTAATCGTTTCTCATTTTTATGAAACAATATTGATTCTGAAATCCCATGAATGAACGGAAAATTGTAGCACACCTCCCATCCAATAAATCGTAATAAGCTTTGTGCTTTGTTACTTTTGATCTCCGATTTGAAAATTCTGTCCATTTTATTACAGTATTCAAACAATAATGCTGTTTTGGTGATGTTTAATGTGGAGTGACAGACTGCTATAGCGCCTCAGTTCAAGAGAAGTGCAGCGCGAAGTGGTGCGTTAAATGATCATCTCCTCCGCTTTAACCAGTTTCAGCACAAAATAAACATGAATTACCATCTGAAGATATGTTAAATAAAGAGTCTATCTAAAGAAGAGTGTTTTGCTAAATATATGTACTATATAACATATTTATTATAACTTTTACTGTACTTCAATGTTTAATTTACGTTTGAATAAATCTCTTAAGGGAGAAGTTCACTTTTAGAACAAAAATTTACAGATAATTTACTCACCCACTTGTCATCCAAGAAGTTAATGTCTTTCTTTATTCAGTCAATAAGAAATAATGTTTCTTGAGGAAGACATTCCAGAATTGTTCTCCATATCGAGGACCTCAATGGTGCTCCCAAGTACGATCAGTCATTTTTGAAACAAAGTGACCATTTATTTACATTTTAACCTCAAACGCTCGTCTTCTCTCACCTCTGCTATTCGCATGTGTAGCCTGTAATCCGGGTCAATACATTTAGGGTTGTTGGAAAAACTCCCATCTCGTTTTCTTCTTCAACCTCAAAATCATCCTTCATTGCTCTTTGACATTTTTTTTGTAAAGGGCTTTTAAAGGAGAACTTCACTTCCAGAACAACAATTTACATTTAATTTACTCACACCCTTATCATCCAAGATGTTCGTGTCTTTCTGTCTTCAGTCGTAAAGAAATTATGTTTTTTGAGGAAAACATTTCAGGATTTTTCTCCATATGAAGAACTTCACTGGTGCCCCGATTTTTAACTTCCAAAATGTAGTTTAAATGCAGCTTCAAAGGACTCTAAACGATCCCAGCCGAGGAATAAGGGTTTTATCTAGCGAAACAATCAGTCATTTTTTTCGAAAAATAAAAATTTGTATACTTTTTAAGCACAAAAGCTTGTGTAGCACTAGCTCTAGGATGCGTGTTCACGACGCTACAAATCACATCTAAGTTCATCGTCTGTGCTTAAAAAGTAAACAAATTTTTATTTTCTGAAAAAAATGACCGATTGTTTAGCTAGATAAGACCCTTCTTCCTCAGCTGGGATCATTTAGAGTCCTTTGAAGCTGCATTTAAACTACATTTTGGAAGTTCAAAAGCGGTGCACCAATGAAGTCCATTATATGGAGAAAAATCCTGAAATGTGTTCCTCAAAAAAACATAATTTCTTTACAACTGAAGACAGAAAGACATGAACATTTTGGATGACAAGGGGGTGAGTAAATTATTTGTAAATTGTTGTTCTGGAAGTGAACTAATCCTTTAATCTTCTCTGCATGTTTACTTTGTAAACACTGGGTTAGTACTTCTGCAGCGATGTAGGATGATTTTGAAGTTGGGAAAGAAAATGAGATAGGAGTCACGACATACCGTAACTGTATTGACCGTACTTAACCGGAAAAAAAAGTTCATGCAGACTTAGACAAGATGAGCGTTTGAGGTTAAAAAGTATATAAATTGTCAATTTGTTTCGTAAATGACCAATCATTTTGCTAGATAAGACCCTTCTTCCTCGGCTGGGATTGTTTAGAGCTATTTGAAGCTGCATTTAAACTGCATTTTGGAGGTTCAAACTTGGGGGCACCATTGAAGTCCACTATATGGAGAAAAATTCGGGAATGTTTTCCTCAAGAAACATTGTTTCTTATTGACTAAAGAAAGAAAGACATGAACATCTTGGATGACAAGGAGGTGAGTAAATTATTTGTAAATTTTTGTTCTGGAAGTAGACTTCTCCTTTAAGTTTCTATGACAGCCACCATTTAAATGTTTATATTTGAAAAAACTAAGTGTTGAAATATAACTAATGTAATTTAAAGTTAAAGTTAGTATTATAAATGTAATATTATAGAAACCTCAGAGTATAATTTAAGTGTTTGTATACAAATCAGTGTTGACCTTCAATATTACAGTAATGTGGTGCCAACTAACCCTCATGCCTATTTTACAGCATTAGCTCAGAGATTTTTTTCCTTGAGAAAATCTGGCATGTACTGTACCTGACATATATCCAAAATAATCAATGTTGAATCAGAAATCAAATCACAAGCTTGTGAATCAGAACTGAATGGTGAAATTTGCGTCAAAACCCAGCCCTATTAATTAGCCTAATCAAAAATGACTAAGAACGTTCAGTTTTTACAAATAAACAGTCAATGTAATGAAGATCAGATTTGTAGTATTTGCAGATTTCCAAGTCAGAACTTACAGTATGCTTAGCAAATGTTCGAAATTTAAACAACATTTTAAATAGCACACTCAGTTACTTGTTTAGGCACATAAGTAAGTTCTCACAGAGCACCCGTTCTTGTTTATCAGTGCATGTGTTGTTCTGGGAGTCTCACCTGGCGTCTCGGTGTGGGCTTTCCTGCAGGTGAAGATTTTGTGTGGGCTGTTCACAGTGGCTACTGTGGTGGTACTGGGCTCCAGGCTGAACTGGCAGGTTCTGTCCACAGCGCAGCAAGGTTCCTTCTTCTGCTGTCAGCTCAGGAGTGCTCTCCTTCTCTGAAGAGAATGAGATACATCCTCCATTCACTGAAACAGGTGAAAAAAACAGTAGGTTAACAATCTTTTAAACCCATTGCACAGCTTTTTCGGAATACTCCATTCTAATTGGCCAATATTTTCGACTCAAATCAATATACCATGTTAGTGACATTTTGGACTTTTGAACTGAGTGTAGCAAATGTAATTAAACTAAAGATAAATATGATTTCACAGTGTTTAAAAATGACACTCTTTTTGAGTCCAGTGTGGATGACCGCATCTTTCATGTTTTTTACTAACTCGATTTGAGAAATTTAATTTGCTCACAGTGATGATATTAATAATGCAACACCCAATATAGTCAATGATCAAAACCAGCATCTAAACCTGTGGATAAAGCCAAACCAAAAACAAAGGAGGTTCGCTTAGATATTGTTTCCATGTACACAAAATGAAAAGGTGACAAGTAATTGCTTTAAAGCAAAAAAAAGTGAGGAAAACAAAGAATTGAGTGTTGAGAGGCGAGAAGAAACGAGAGAAAGAGAAAAAGAAACGATGGAAGGAAGCTCACAAGACACGCAGGTCCTGTAAAGCACATGCTGGATCCACTCAACTCTATAAACAGAAGAAACACACTTTTTCACATCCATTCTAGTTTTCAAAGAACAATAATGGTTGTTTATTAAATCTTGGATCATTTTTTCTTGGCTTAGAAATCCCACAGTTGGAATGTCAAACTGTGTTTGTGTATAACATCACTGCTCGCTGAGCTAAAGCCAGGGCTTTCTTGCTTCATCTGGAGAGGATTGAGAGGTTTGTCAATGACGCTGGAATAGTTTGTTTCACACTAAAACTAACATTCTTTTAATTACGTCCTCCTGTTTTTGCGTCCCTTAGCGTGCTACTTTGCCGTGAGCTCATTTTAAATAGAAATTATATATCTGAAACGTACTTTAGCCTTGATTCCTGTATGTGACACTGATAATCGGTTTCACAAGACGTCTTCGAATGCCACAAAGTCAAGAGGTAAACTATACTGCTGATGTGAGGTGCAGAGAGAATATAGCCAGAAGCCACAGGAATTTTCAACACAAATCTGTTTTACAGATTTTCAAAATTGCTCAATATCATATCTGGGATGCAATTCTTGCCACAAGAGGCAGCTTGTGAAAACATTTTGCTGTTAGTGCTTTAGCTAAGATCCTTTAACCCCCAAAACAGCTTTTTAAGCAACCATGAAGAACAGAAGACACAAATATGCATTTTTTTCCCCCCAAAATAACAGTAGAATCTTTGAGCCACTTTTGATTACAAGTCAAGAATAGCAGATGAAACGCATTTGCTGAAGATGTCTGGAGTTTAGACGACTGTCCCTCTTTTGCAACACCGAAATGTGCACATCGAACCTGCAGAAGATGAGGCAGATGGCTCAGAATCAGAACGCTTCACACTCCATATGCTTCTTTTAATGTATTATTGTCCAGCTCCAAAAACGTGCTGCCAAGTTACATCAATTCGGATCCAAGTTTGCATTAAAAGCCTTGCTCTATACAGAGAATTATGGGAGAGGTTTAAAGATACAATGCTTTGTTACATTAACAGAATTAGTCACGGCAAGGCTGCATCAGAGAAGCTCCTCCACATTTGGAAACTTGGACAGAATGCTAGATTGGATTTATATTGAATTTGCAATGGTAATTCACTTTTGGGTATTGCACTTGGTTTTGGTCAGAAGGTGGGAGTCTGTGAAAGCTCCAGTTGTGAAAGCTGGGACAAAGAGAAAATGAGAAAAAAAACGAAAGAGAGAGATTTTAATGCTCGGAGAGCAGTGGAAACCCACAGTCTAACATCGGTATCATCAGATGCATGACTGAATTTTTGTTTTCCTTGAAGTATAAAGTATTGTTTAAGGTTTTCGTTGGGGAAGCCAGATTCGATGTTAAATGTCCTAATAGGATGAAGAACACATTGGCTCTCATCTATACCTGGAGGACAGTCAGAACACAGAGAGGATGTTTCTCCAGAAGATCTCTGATCCTTGACCAAATGTAAGCGAGGGTAAAGGAGGGAGCAGGTTTGCAAGCATTCAGAAGCCATTAAGGAATGACAATCTTGGGTGTGAGATCACTGCGTGCCGTGCCAATAACACCTGAGGGCAAAGCAGAGCTCCGTGATGAAGACCAGACTGATGTGCTGGCCTCATTCACAAAAACACAAGAACACAATCGCACAGCAGTACCGAACTGAGGGAAGAAAAACACTTCCATTGTCATCCTCGTTTCACATGTACAAAAGAACAAGGCTTTTAGACTCTGGGCAAATAACAAAGCTGTTTTTCATAGCAAATGCTTCCATGCTACAAATCCATCTTAGCCAGACTTGTCAACTTTTAAAAAGAAGAAAAACACTTCCCATATATTTTGTTAAGTCGAAGTCTCTGCTTCCAATCAAGTGCCACTTAACTGGTGCAAATCCATCTCTCAGTTGGTTTCATTCTAATGAAATATTTAGGGAAATTAATAACAAAAAATGGGAAATGAATCTCGTTTTTATACATAAATGTACAAAACTGTCAATTTGTCATGTAATAATAGTCATAAATTTCACTGTGTTTGCACAATCTCACACCAGTTGTATCCTAACAAAGTGTAAGTAACCTGGAAAACTGTTGTTGTATCAAGTGAGGAATGAATGATAATTTTTTTTTTTTTGCCCACTGACTACCATTTTACTTTCTACACAGTTCAAAAGTTCAGGGTCAGGTTTGTTTATTTATTTTTTTTGAAAGTGCACGTCTTTTTGCAAATGTCTATTTTTATCTTACAATTCAGATTTTTTTTCTTGCATTTTTGAGTTTACATCTTGCAATTCGGACTTTTTTTCTCAGAATTCGGATATAAACTCGTAATTTTGACTTTTTCTCGCAAATGTGAGTTTTTATCTCGTAATTCTGACTTTTTTCACATTTCTGACTTTTGTTCTCGCAAATGTGAGTTTGTATCTTGCAGCTCTGACATTTTTTTGTCGCAATTGCGGGTTTACATCTCACAATTCTGACTTTTTTCTCGCAATTCCAAGTTTACATCTCGCAACTCAGATTTTTTTTTTTTGCAACTGTGAGTTTATCTCACAATTCCGACTTTTTTCTCACATTTCAGACTTTTTTTCTCACAAATGTGAGTTTGTATCTCACAATTCTGAGTTTATCTCACAATTCTGACTTTTTTCTCGAAAATATAAGTTTGTATCTCATAATTCTGACTTTTTCTTGCAATTCTAAGTTTATCTCACAATTCTGACTTTTTTCTTTGCATCTCGCAATTCTGACTTTTTTTTCTCGCAATTTTGAGTTTCTCACAATTCTAACTTTTTTCTCACAAATGTGAGTTTGTTTTTTGTAATTCTGATATTTTTTTCTCACAATTCCAAATTTACATCTGGCAATTCTGACTTTTTTTGTCACAATTCCAAGTTTACATGTCGCAATTCAGATTTTTTTTCTTGCAGTTCCGAGTTTATCTCACAATACAGACTTCTTCTCACATCTCGCAATTCTGACTTTTTTCTCACAAATGTGAGTTTGTATCTCACAATTCAGATTTTTTTCTCGCAATTCCAAGTTTATCTCACAATTTTGACTTTTTCTCGCATCTCACAATTCTGACTTTTTTTTCGCAATTCTGACTTCTTTTCTTGCAAATATAAGTTTGTACTTATAATATAAGTTGGTTTTTCACAATTCTGACTTTTTTCCTCACATTTCTGAGTTCTGACTTTTCTTGCAAATGTGAGTTTGTATCTCCCAATTTTCCAAGTTTATCTCACAAATCTGACTTTTTTCTTGCAATTGAGTTTACATCTTGCAATTCTGACTTTTTTCTCAGAATTTGTGAGTTATAAACTTGCAATTGCGAGTTATAAAGTCCACTTCTGAGGGAGAAAAAAAGACAGATATGTTCTCAGAATTGCGAGTTTATATTTCACAATTCTGACTTAACTCTCAATTGCATATTATATAGTCAGAATTGTTCGTATGTAATACACATTTCTGAAAAAAAAAATCAAAATTGTGAGATAAAGTCACAATTATTATTTTTTTGAATTTTGAATTTTTTATTCAGTGTCAGAAATAGGCTTACATAAATGTCTCATGTGAAAACAGGAGGAAAAAAAACAGATTTAAAATCTCATGTAGTTATCAGGATACTGTTGCACATGTACACACACTCAGCATTTGATTTTACAAATATTTTTGTGGATATTTTGTTTAATAAACAATTTCACTATTACTAGTGTAAGGCCAAATGTCCACTTGATGTCCAAAATCAAAAGGAATCTTGAAAAACTACTTCAAATCACTTCTTTACAGTAACATACAGTAGTTGAAGACACAGTGCAACCCCCCTACACCCCACAACCCCACAACTGGACCACGGGGACTCCCTGCATCTGATCAGCAGATGGGTCGGCCATTATTAAATGTAATTGGTGGTAATCTTAGGCGATTTTTTATTTCGGTGACACTTCATTTTCTACAATTCTCGCCTCCTGCCTTTCAAGTCACCTAAGTGCAGCATTAAGTGCTGGAGTGAGACCGAGCTTGTGCCAGCATTTAATGTTTTCAAGTCTTCAGAGATGCTGGCAATGGAAAGCAGATGTCTGAAGACGCAGGAATACGGCAGAACAAGACAGGGCTTGGGAGAGAGGATGGGAGAGGGCTGCGCGTATGCGCATGTGTGCCAGTACACGTATGTGTGCATCAACTCTAATGCACGTCAAACATGTAAGCCTACAGAACAACAAGCTGCCAAAACCACAAGATAGATGCATCTGGAAATGCACTGTGACATTTCTACTCAGGCCACTTTAGCACCATAAATCATAGCATCCACACTTAAACAGTTAATAACAATCAGAAGTCTCTAATGCTCTCTTCCTCTTACATTCGCTGGGCTTTTTCTGGCTTATTAACTTGTTAGTGGGGCTAGCTATAAGGTGGGCATAACTATTACTAGTGCTGATATTCAGGGTTAAGGATTAAACGTTTACATCTGTTATACCTCAAATCATGCAGCTTGTATGAGAAAATAAAGTTTTCTAAGGGATCTGACATGTTCTACCTGGTGGACCATTAAACGAACAAAACAATCTTATAGACTTAATAATATCATGATATTATTAAGGCATCGGGAGCAAACCACTTTGCAACTTCCTGAAGCAATCTTACAGCACAGTTCTCTGTCTTTTTCTTTTAGAGACAGATCTGCAGACTCCTAAGAGTCAGCTTATACTGGATTCTCTTGCGCTTCTCAACACGACTGCAGTGTCCTGCGCAGATGTTGCATATTATGGACGAGAGCCTTTTCCATGTTTAAATCACATAACTCATGTCTATACTTGTGTCTCCACACAGACCCGGAACTTATTTGTTTGCTTAGTAATGAAGGTTTGATTGAAAACCTGAGGGTACAACAAAATGAAAAATAACAAAGTCTGGGGAAAGGTTCCCTTAAACAGGTGCATGGCCCTGCAAGGGCAAGGGGGAAAAAAAACTTGATTAAATTATGGGAGACTGAAATTACTTTCCTTTTCTTGCTGGATTAACGGTACCACCAGATCAGGTTTTTCATGAGGATGAAATTGGTTTGTTATGGCAGTTTCTGTATGAAGAGAAATCTTGGTTTGGGTTTCATTTCTAAAGACAAAAGTGTCACTTTTAGCAAAAATATATTCTTTACAGAGTGTTTCATGCACCAAAAGTAAAGAATTTGATGGCCTAATATGATATGAAACTACTTTTGTGTTAGGGTTATTACCATTAAAACTAAAACCATAAAAAAGAACATTTACTTGATTTGATATGAAATAAATGTTAACTGAAAATAAAATATAAAAAAGCAAACACAATTTTCGCAATTGCTAGCTTACATATTCTGACTTTCTTCTCAGAATTCTGAGATATAAACTTGCATAAACTTGCAAATATGAGTTTGTATCTCGCAATTCTGACTTTTTTCTCACAATTCTGACTTTTTCCTTGCAAATGTGAGTTTGCATGTTGCAATTCAGACTTTTGTTTCTCACAATTCCAAGTTTATCTTACAATTCTGACTTTTCTTCTCAGAATTCTGATATATAAACTCACAATTCTGACTTTTTGAGAGTTTGTATCTCACAATTTGGACATTTTTCTCAATTCCAAGTTTATTTCTTGTAATTCTGTCTCTTTTTATTCACAAGTGACTTTTTTTTTTTGCAAAAGTAAGTTTGTATCTCACAATTCCAACTTTTTCCTTGAATCTTGCAGGGGGTTTTTTCGCAAATGTTATTTCTGTTATTTCAGTACATTGTTGTTTAGTTGAAGTACCAAAAACTAAGACTAAACCTGAAATAAAAATTAACAAAACGCATGTAGATATCTTTATGAAAATTAATAAAAATGACAAAATTACAATATATATATATCAAATGAAAACAGAAAATATAAAAATGAAATCTGATTTAAAATATAAATAAAAACTATAATAGTTATAAAATAACATTATTTAGGACACAATCTTTTATTCCTTTTTTAGGTGAAAAACGTTTAAAAAAACAATGAAGAAAAGTACTAAAACTACATTTAGTAAAATACAAAATAAATAAATAAATAAAAAGTAATTAATATTTTGTCACAATTTACTCAGTCTCATTTGCTGTGAGATACAGTTCATAATGACAATGTCTATCAAGTTCCAGTTGGAAAAAATACAATAAAAGCACCATGAAAGTATAATAAAAATAATTATTTGTAGTTTAGACGGTAAATCATGTCAAAGGAAACACCAAAAGCAAAGAATATGATGGTTATTTTATAGAGAAACCACTTATGTTGTCAGGGTTAAATCATTAACTAAAATTAAAACCATAAAAAAAATTATTTGAAACTGAATAAACACTAACTAAAAATAAAATTAAACATATTTTATATTAGCCAGTTGCTGTTTCGTTTAAGTTGAAGTACCAAAATAACTATAACTAAAACTGAAATAAAAATTCATGTAGATATCTTCAAGAAAAGAAAACTAATAAAATGACAAAATTACAAAAAAAATAACTAAAATGAAAACAAAATATAAAAATTAAAACTGTAAAATGTTAATAAAAACTATATTAATTATATAAGTATATATAAGTACATCAATTGACAACTAAAATTTGTAAATAATTTGTAAAAAAAAAAAATGTAAGAACTGGAAAAAAGCACAAAAATCACATTTAGTAGAAATGCAAAAAAAAAGGTAATTAATATTATGTTATAAATTACTAATCATAATTTAGTCATTAATCATAACTTGTCATAGTTTAGTCTCATGTCATTTTTTCTGTGGGATACAGTTCCAGTTGAAAAAAAAATACAATAAAAGCACCATAGAAGTGTAATAAAAGTAGTTTATTTGTCTTTTTGTCATTATTTGTTGTATGTACTGCATGGACAAAAAAATAGCTTATGGGTTTGGACACGGACACGGACGTTGAGTAAATAATACCAGAATTTTTATTTGTGGGTGAGCTTTTTACAGCACAGCAAAGATTGCCTTTTTTTTTGCAACCACATGTGAGGTTTTACTTTCAGTTGCACAGACAAAATTAAGTTATAAGTAATAAGTTTAAAAATCAGCTGTAACATTATATCTACACAGCGCTTCATCACACAAAAGAAGAAGAATCGTTTGCTCGTGCGAGGGACAGATGCAGCTGGCCAGTGATTTCATAATAGCCTCGGCTCCTAAAACAGTCCGAACTGACCGCAGACTACTGAACACAAACAAACACAAAACACTGCCTGCACTACTCCTACGGTTCAATGACTAAACCGCACGCTTGGACAAGAGAGCCTTATAAATCAAGCCTCGCAGTGATTAAAGCATTACACGGCCATTTCAGAACCGTATCGGCCTTGCACATACGGACAACCACACCTAGCATAGAAATGCAAAAGATTGTGATCAGGCCAGTGACATACTTCTTGATGTGCTTCCAGACATCATGATCAGTTGTTGATGTTCTTCCATACATTTATTGTAATTACTGGGTTCCACTTGGGCATGTCACCACCTGCTGGTGACTGGCTGTCACTGGAGGAGCCTGTGAGTCTGTCCTCTGTGGACTGACGTGGGTGGATCTGGACCACCATCGCTTCGGTTTCCAGTAAGCCGCGGGTGAGGCTGGGTCAGGGTGGTGCTGGAGAACCTGGCAGAGCTTTGGTGGTGCCCATTGTGCCAGAGATGGGGTTCGTGGCTTTCGTAACTTCTCGGTTTGTAATGGATACGCTCTCATCAGATCAAATAAGATACAGTGCAGCTCCTGCCACCTCAGTGACTTATAAAACTTTCCAAAGCCATGAGCATTCAGGTCTTCTTTTTCAAAATCAAGTCATCTTCAGTTCTGCCATTATGACTATTATCTTCAGTCATTTTGATCATTATCATCATTAAAAAATGTCAGACCTGCTGTTAATGTGTCGTTTCGCAGAAGCAAGGATTATTCAGTGTTGAAATGTGGCCTTGTTTTCAGAGCTAATGCCTTATGGAAAAGGTTTAGAGTCTGATGAGACGTTAGCTTCAGTATGGAAGCTTGTTTCCACGACGGGACAAAAATAATTAAATAAATAAATAAAAGGTAATTGCAACTTTTAAACTTACAATACTGACTTTATATCTCACAATCTTGAGTTGTGAGAAGCAAAGTCAGAATTGTGAGATATAAACTCACAATTGCAAGAAAAAGTCAGAACTTTGAGTTTATATCTTGCAATTCTATTTTTTCCCCCCTCAGAATTGCAAGGAAAGAGTGAGAATCGTGAGATATAAAGTCAGTATTGTGAGATACAAACAAAAAAAGTCAGAATAGTAAGATTAAAAGTGGCAGTTATCGTTTTTATTTTTTTATGCTGTGGCAGGAACAAAAAACAGAATTGCGAAATTAGTATTTAGAATTTTTGTGTTTGTGTAGAATTCTGAGTTTATATCTTGTAAATCTGTTTTTTTCCCCCCTTAGAATTGTGAGAAAAGGTCAGAATTGTGAGATATAAACTCACAATTGCAAGAGAAAAGTCAAACTTGTAAGATTTTTTATTTTTTATTCAAAAAAGTTGTAATTGCAAATTGTAGATTTTTTGTGAGCAAAGTCATAGTTCCAAGATATAAACTCAGAATTGCGAGATGTAAAATTGGGATTGCAAGAAAAAAAGTCTGAGTTTATATCTTGCAGTTCTGTTCTTTTATTCAGAATTGCAATGAAAAAGAATTGCGACATAAAAAAGTCAGAATTGTGAGATAAAAGCTTGCAATTGCAGGAGAAAAGTCAGAATAGTAAAATAAAAAGTGGCAGTTACCTTTTCCATTTTTATTCTGTGGCAGAAACAAACAAAAAAACGGAATTGCCAGATGTAATCTCAGAATTAAAAAAAAAATAGAATTTTTATTATGAATTTTTTTTAATGAGTTTATATCTTGCAAATCAGTTTTTCCTGATTGCAAGAGAAAAGTCAAAATTTATTTTTTATCCTGTGGCAGGAACCAACAACAACAAAAAAGAATTGCTAAATGTAATCTCAGAATTAAAAGAAAAAAAAAGTTGTAATTGTGAATTTTAGATTTTGTCTGAGCAAAGTCATAATTCCAAAATATAAACTCAGAATTGCGACATTTAAAATTGGAATTGCAAGAAAAGTTTATATCTTGCAATTCTGTTTTTTCCTCAGAATTACAAGGAAAAAGTCAGAATCGTGACATATAAAGTCAGTGACATATAAAATATAAGATAAAAACTTGCAATTGCAAGAGAAGTCAGAATTGTAAGATAAAAAGCGGCAGTTACCGTTTTTATTCTGTGGCAGGAAAAAAAAACAGAATTACAAGATGTAATCTCAGAATTCAAAGAAAAAAGTTGTAATTGCAAAATGTTGAATTTTTGTCAAAAAAGTCATAATTGCGAAATATAAACTCAAAATGCAAAATGTACTTTAGGAATTGCAAGAATAAAAAGTCAGAATTTATATTTTGCAACTCTGCGACTTTTGTTAAAAAGTCAAAATTCTGAAATATAAACTGAGAATTGCTAGATGTAAAATCAGAATTGCAAGAAAAAAACTTTTTAAAAGTTTATTCTACGTTTACATCTTGCAAATCTGTTTTTTTTTTTCCCTTAGAACTGCGAGAAAAAGTCAGAATCCTGAGATATAAAGTCAGAATTGTGAGAAATAAACTCGCAATTGCAAGAGAAAAGTCAAAATTGGAAGTTTTTTTTATTTTTTATTCTGTGGCATGCAGGAACAAAAAAAAGCTGTAACTGCGAAATGTAGAATTTTTGTGCGCAAAGTCATAATTCCAAAACTAAAACTCAAAAATGCAAGGCGATCTTGCAATTGAGTTTTTTCCCCCTCACAATTGTGAGGAAAAAGTCAGAATTGTGAGATATAAACTTGCAACTGTAAGAGAAAAAAATTGTAAGATAAAAAGTGGCAGTTACATTTTTTTATTTTTTATCCTGTGACAGGAAAAAAGTCCTATCTTGCAATTCTGATTTTTTCCCTCAGAACTGTGAGGAAAAATTTTGAATTGTGATTTAAAAAGTTGCAATTCTGTTTTTTATCATTTTATTCCATGGAGGAAACAAGCTTCCAAAGAGCTCTCAGTCAACTAAAATGATTTTCTATTGTTCTGTTCAATTCTATTGTCCTAGAAGAAGTAAATCATGCCAGGGCCCCTTAAAAATAATGCAGTGTAAAAAGAGAACAAGAAAAAAACTTGTTTTACAACGAACAGTAGTAAGAAACGGGTTCGCAAATAGAGTTCTCGTTTCACGGTCTACGTACAGGATGAGGTTCCTGGAAACGATTTGACACCGGGCCCACTGGAATCTATAGAGTGTGAAATACTGGGGCTGATTACAATGTAAATGTGTCAGTAGCACGGAGCTGCGGTACATTCCTGTGTCTTGTGCTGTAAAAACGTACAGCTTCAACATTAAGACTCGAGGTTCCTCATCACAGGCTGCTGTTCTGGCTTTTATTGGATCTTGACGGCTCTTTGGGGCTCTGTAAAAACACAAGAACTTTGGGACCTCGGAGGTCCTGCGATACTGCCGCAGTGAAACTCTACGGGTTGCATTACGTCGTTTCTGTTTTGCGTGCCTGCATGTGTGCAACTTATGTAGAAATAATATATCAGTAGTTACTCCAAGCTTTGAGACAAGACAAACAGCCCGTGTTTGAACAGAAACAGAGCTTTTCTTCTCAAGCAAAGTGCTTTGGTTTCTCTTTTTCCCCTGTGAAGTCATATTTAAATAGTCTTGTATTGCCTGCAAAGATTATGTGAAATTAATTCCATTTGCAAAATATCTTTTCACACTAAATCAGGCTGTCAAGGTTGTGGCTTAATAATAAAGTTCTCACATAATCCTTATTATGAAAACTGGCCATTGTAATTAAAAGTGAAATGCAGTCTTGTACTCTATCCAGCGTTCTAAGCACAAATTCCTGTATTGTATGAGTCAAGGCTAATATTTTCATTTAAAGCATTCCTAAGGTATGACAGCTAATGGTCAGCACGCCATTTCCAATAAATACATGACGAAGGGAGCTTTGCTATACACTTCAGCCGTCCTATTAGTCTAGTTCTTTTTAGTTTAGTAGAAATAAATGGCATACTGTGAAAGTCAACCAATGACAAATATCAACCAGTCCTGCCACTATCTGTGACCAAAGACACGCTCTGCACACAACTGTACTGGCCCACATTTCCGAGTATGGCGTTCACTTTAGGCTGCTTCCAATATTTACAAGCAAGCCTGAAACTGTGAGAGAATTCGATTGAATGCAGATGGCAGGAAGTTCCACTCAAATGACAGTGGCCAAATTCAACCGCAAAACATGAGAGGAACCTCACAAGCACACATCGCGTATCCTCTTTCCAAATGCTAGTACACTTGTCTGAAGCTAAAGAAGACTGTATTCATACATCATTATTTCAAAAGTATAAAAGACGCTTATAATGTTACAAAAGACTTCTGTTTCAAATTAAATTTATCATAGTTTCACAAAGGTATTAAGCAGCACAACTGTTTTCAACATTCATAATGATAAGAAATGTTTCTTGAGCAGCAAATCAGCATATTAGAATGATTTCTGAAGGATTATGTGATGCCGAAGACTTGAGTAATGATGCTGGAAATTCAGTTTTGCCATCACAGGAATAATATATATTTAAAACATATTCAGAAAGAAAACAGTTATTTTAAATTGTAATAATAGAAAAAAGAAAAAAAAAAAAACAGCGAATACAGAGTTTCAAGCGCTTAAGGCATTTAGGCATATATAGAAAAAGAAACTACATATTATTTAGCAAGACCCACCTAAATCAATGATTAAAAAAGCATTTTTGGCAAATCCAGGTCATTTACTATATAAATACAGTGTTTTTGAGTCCTTTTTAACTGTTACAATTCCAGTTGTGGTCTGATAAAACTTTGCATGCTTGTTTAGAATCACCTGTCGCATGTGCTCACCAGGTTTTGTGAAGTTTTGAGTTTTTCTTTAGGCTTTACAGGATTTTGGGACAATTTGGACAAGCCCCTTTTCTAAACGACCCCATTGTAGCCTCCCAAAGGGTAAATTTCAACAATTTTTTGATAATTATTGACCTAGAGTGTCCACAGAATTGTACTGCAGTGTTTTTTTTCCATTTTTTCAACCTAGGACTAGTTCGCAAAAGTAGGTTTTTGACATCTAGGTTTGACAAGTAGGTTTGATTGACAGCAGTGGTTCTAGAGGTAAAGTTGTCGGAATGAGGAGTTCTATTGTATGATATGAATATTGCGTGTATGTGCGAAAATATGTGCACAATTATTTACGCCCTTGAAAAATGCAATATTTCCCCCCAGTGGCCGATTTCTTTCAAATTTCTACCAAACTTTTGGGGCTGTGAGTCAAACAGGCCGGACGAGTTTCGTTCTGTTTCTGATCGATGTTTCTGATCGCCGTCCATTAACCTTGTTTAACAGGTGCTCAAACTTCATCGGCCAATGGCAGCCATGTTTTTTGAGATACACAAATGTTCTTTTAGACAATTGTGGCACAAAGACTGTGCACACGAATTTCCATGGTGAAAGGACAAATGGTTGTGCAGTTGTAGCCATTTTTGTTTTTCCCCTCTAATAGAATAAAAATTAGTTTTTTCCTGTGACCTCAAATCTTACAGAAGTGTTCTGAGTTTGGCGAAGATATCTCATTCGGTTCAGGAATTATAGACATTTTACTAAAAGTGGCCCTGCCCCTTTCTAACGTTTTTGACGATGAAAAGTTCAACCTTTTTTGGATAATTATTGCTATTCACTCTCCAGAGAATATTTCTGCACTGGTTCGGTTCTGATAAAAGTTAAAAAAAAAGTAGTACTAGTTTGCAAAAGTATGTTTTTCAAAAAATATGAAATACCCAAGGTATGAGCCAAGGTATCCATCGACATCAGACACTTGAGCCTGTGACCAGCGGTTTAGGAGTTAAGAGCGATTTCATATTTTTGATCGCTGTAGTGCCACATCAGGCCAATTGGGGTGAGCCTTGGTAACATAGTTTCTTCAATTCTCTACAACTTACGGTTTGGTCTGCACGATCAGTTTTATGCGGAGATCGCTGATCCTAACAATTACAAATAGATTTTGGTGCTACACGCTTAAACTCCTAAAAATACAATAATGCAAATATTACAAAATATGTATAAATGTGTATAAATCACTTGTTTTCCTGAAGTAAAACTGTCCAGCAGCGACAGCCGCAGGTAAAGTTACAGCAGGAGTCCGCGTCTCTCTTGCCTCCCCTGAGCCCACTGAGTTTTAAAAGACTTTCTAAAATGTGGTGGGGGGTAATTGATAATGAATGGGGGAAAGTCACATGAGAGGAGTCAATGCCTCCAATGCCTTCACACCACTTGTGTTCACGCTTGTTCACGAATCAGTCTGAATAAACAATATAATGTCATTAATGGGAAGACTAACAGCTGAACATCAGTTTATAAATAAAATGTGTAATTGTTTAAATAAAATATATTGTTTAAATTGTTATTACCTTGATTGATTATTTTGGAATAAATGTAAAATGCTTAAAAACACTAAAATAATGAGATTTAAACTTGGTGTTAATAAACAGAATAGCCTATTAATTACATTGTTAGTGTAAAAGTACAATTTTTTAGTTTTTTTTTATTCTGGTAGTGTAAGGAATGTTTATTTAACCAAGAAAATGTAACTGGGACATGAATTTACAATTTAAAAATGTATATATGTATATATATGTTATGTGTGGGAAATCCCTTGACAGTTGTAGGTTAATGACACAAGTGCTTGTAATTGAGTCATAAATAAACAGAACAATGTTTGACAATGATTTTATTATTTTCTACACAGTGTAGCTCTGCCTGCGATTCTCTAAGGGATCCTTTGTTTTTAGATGATAAAACCAGATGGTTATGCGAGGAACACAACAGCGAATCATATTTCATCTCCTATTTTTTGTTATGGTTGTTTTAGTGGAGGTAAAAATGGAAGCTTTCTTTCCAAATAAGACGTTCAAAGCAATCGGTATAATTGGTCTGGCTTTGAAGTCTCTGGCAGGAACCGGGATAAAATCTTACTACCAGACTCACACACTGAGTAGTCTTGTTGATTAAGAAATGACTTGGCTCCACAATTTTTTTTTTAGGAGTCATGATATGCTTTGACAACAGGGGCAGTAAAGGAAAAGCTTTTATTTTTATTTGATTATTCATCTTGTTTCATGTTTCCCGCTTCAAGCCCCATGCTTTAATATTACAGTGTGCTGAGATGACCAGCGCAAGCCGAAACAAGAACATAATCCCTGCTGATATCCCCAAACAAATGTTATCTGCAAATTCACAGCAGATGACAGAGCTGGCTGTACACCGCAGTGGTAAACTAACTTAGTTTCTATCAAAGCTCTTTCTCAGTCAAGCATCATGGCCATGGCTAAGACTGTTTCGGGCTTTGAAGAACACAATAGCGTAATTCAACCCAAGGCGACTTCACAAATAAATATAACTGTCAAAATTGAGTCCATGCTGACTTTTGATTCTTTCTAATATGAATATTGCATCAGAGAGAGCTCAAAATCAATAACCATGTTTACAAGAACATAATTTTCCAATTAACTTGGTCAAAGTTAACTTGGTTAACTGTCATCATCTTCTCACCCTTACGGCATTGTATTACTCTCACAGATCACACAAGGAGAAAATTTAAAGCAATTTTCCATGCTTTTCTCTATGCAATTACAATGAAGATTTCAAGCTTCAAAACAATCACCTTTAATGCAGCATAAAAGTGGTTCAGATGACTCTTCTGAAGCCACACAGTAACATTGGTGCATTTATGGAAGAAGCAGCGATGACTGATTCGTGAAGAATCATTCTTGAAATCAGTGATTCAGTTAAAAAAACAGGTCTGAATGATCCGTTCATGAATCAGACTGATCCGACTGAGGAGTTAAACTTACTGATTCAATAGGTCACATGTTATCAAAGAATAACAATTTTTTGGTTACACAACGTAACACAACTTACGACGTTACGTACCATTGAATCGCGTCGAAAGGTCACGCCGAATGTAGGCGGAACCAGTGTTTACAAAGCGAACACGCAAAGACTAAGAAAGTGCAAATAAGTCAAACGCTGTTTACAAACAAAAAGGTACAATGATGTTGGATGATTCTGAAGATGTAGGAGAAAATAAGATAAGTTTTTTTGCCATTCCCTACCTTTTTGAGCCGGAGTACACAGACAATGAACTTAGACGTGATTCGTAGTAGTGATGGGAAGTTCGAATCATTTTACTGACTCGGACCTTTGAGTCTCGTTCAGCAAAATGAACGAATCTTTTTTCGAGTCGTTTCTTCATTTCGCTCATTTTAGCAAAATATAATTAAAATGGTACGTGTTACTTCCCTAACACATCTACTGCATACACAAATGTTGATCACACTACAAACAAGACAAAACTATAATGTCATAAGAAACAGAAAAGATTAATTAATTGTTTACCTGGGGTCTTTATTCTATGATTAGCTCACCTCATCTGTCACGTTCATCACGTGACAGCCCCATAAGATGAACGAACAACTCGAAAAACCCAAAGACTCGAAGACTCGAAACAGGTGAACTAATTCCAGTACAGAACCTAATAGGATGTTGCACATGCGTGACTGAACAAATCACTCCCTGAGACGACTTGTTCTTCCTGAATCACATTAAAGATTCATTCAAATGAACGAATCGTTCAAGTACATCCCATCACTAATTCGTAGCAAGTATTTTAAATTGCAATAATATTTCCTATAATTACTGTTTTACTGTAGGTTTAATCAAATGATCAAATAAAACATTTAAAAACAACAACTTTAAATCGTACTATAAATGAATATTCCATACAGCCAGTTTTCTGAAATAAGTGTTTAAACAACATAGACATGCTAATATAGCAATATTCTTGTGTAATTAAACACCTCATTGTTTAATATGTAAAAGAACTGACTGTTAGAAATAGGCCTAAACACAGGGGGCCCATAACACACATTTTTTATTCTCAGAATACATCCACACAGATGCCTATGTATTTCCATCACCTGCGTAGAGTTTCAAACCACACGTATCCCTGAACGGAAGTGGGCAAAACAATGTGCCTCTTTTTCGTTTTGTGGGGTATCATCCTCACAAACCAAAGGATCACTCTAAACCGAACCCCTTTTATAGTTCCCCCACAACTCCTGTCCCGCTCAGGCCCCTGGTAACCCGAGAAGGGACAGATCAGCAGACAATATACATCATCACACATCAAACGGGGCCCTCACAATGCAGACGTCCCCAGAGAGGAGAAGAGAAGGTAGGGCATCCGTCAGCACGGGAGCCCCCGGTCAGGAATAACACGCCGGCTGCCGGTTTGAGAAATGAGGGCTGAAGAACCAAAAAAAAGAAAAGGCACGGGCGGCATGCATAAAAAAGCAGGGCATCATGGGGTGATTTTAATGGAAATTCTTTCAATCTTAGTCCAGCGATAGGGTTTGTAGGGGAAGGTGGTAAATAAAGCAGTATTTATGCAGACAGCGAGTCATATCCAGCTGAGGAGAACGGGCCCACCGTCAGTGCAGTTTAAGAGCAAACCTATTCTCACTGCGCAAGCATTCAGTGGGTCACAGACCCTGGTGTTTTTTCTCTTTGCTTGATAGCCATCTTTTACTTAATCACATGTGGTAAACAACGTCATTATAACAAAATGCCATGAGTTATGGCTCAACTAACAAGTTCACGGTTCGATTCCTGATCCAGAGCTGCAGAGTTTGGCTAATGCATCGTAAACAGCGTTGAAAGTCAGTCAGCGAGTGTTTTGTGGATCTTTATTTCCTCTCAGGGCTGTAAGCATGACTTAACACCAGCATTTTCGCACAACCTGGCATCGGCCGTGCGTTTATGAACTATAAATCATATTCATTTCATCCCGGGACTTTTCCAAAAAAGACTCCAAACCCATAAAGAGTTTGTTTTTCGTTTCACTCTGAAAGAGCTTTGAAATGCAAATATTTGTTTCCTTTGCGAGAAAAAAACAAGGCGAAATTTGAGGCGAAATATGAATTCTTGCCATTTTACATCATCGCTAATACAAACATGTTAAAAATGGGTCCATGGTGGGTTCCTACGGCCTTTTTGTGTGCTTTTAAACGAGTGAGTTTTGGCTGGCGGTAGTGTACATATCCTAATGATTTGCTAGCCAATTATTGGACTTGGTTCCTGCTTTCAGGGCTCTTGAGGTTTGTAGAAAGTTGGCACCTACTAACTGTACAAACACGATTTGACGTGCAGCTGGTGGTCAACTCGCCATCGCCAGTCTATCGGCAACTCTAATAAGCCTTGATGACATGCTACAAACCAAGATATTTTACAGTAGTTAGTGTTGTTCATCCTATAGCTGACCGCATTTGCCTTGGCCTGATTTGATTTGGTTTAAAAATATGTCATGTATTTCCTTTATGTAGACTGCTGTTTGTTCAGTCAAGGTTGTGTGCATAATTTGCCTTTAAAACTAACTTTAAAGAAGGGGGAAAAAAAGAAGGAAAGCACTTATTTCACAGTGGCACTTCTAGTTAAAAAATATTCACTTAACACACTTAACAGCTTGTGCTTTGTAAGCACTTACACATTTTGAACCCATTTCCTAAAAACTCACTCATTCATCATTTTAACTGCATTTAACATTAAGTGTTCTGTCGTAATGTACGTTTTATCAAAAAGTACAAGCGTGCAAAACGAGTCACTGCTGAGATAATGATGAGAAAGCATGCGCAACATCGAAAACATGTACATCGAAAGCTATTACGCAAGTCTTTGCTGCTGGCTTCCCTACTTTTCTCTGCCATCAAGTAATCCTCAAAGACAATCCTTCTATTTGTCACTGGAGTCGAGTCAAAACTATATGGAGTCAATTAAAGCACAAAGTGATCTGAAGATGTGGCTAACCCCATGTAAACAAAGAGAACATATGAAAATACAACTCAAAGTCTTTTTCAAGATGTGTGGTTGGCAGCGATCTGGTGAATTGGAATGAGAAACATGTTTAGAAAGCTCTGTGCTTCCAATCGCAGAGGCATTCGCGAAACAGAGGAGGAGGGCGTGGGAGAACCAAAAAGGCCTTCGAAATGAAGCCGCATGTCTAACGTCATTTCTCTCCATATGCTTCACTGATAAGATGTTTGTAAAAACATGTTGTAACATTAGAGATGGGATCGCTAGTTTAATGAGCGATTTGGCGTAAATACTAACGTGAATGTCAAGATCCATATGGATGCATTAAGCAATCAAGATCTAGTTTGTTAGTATGGCCCTGTCAGCCCCTGCTGGTACAAGCTATAACTACACCATCTTTATTCATTGACACATAACTATTGTAGATGTTATAAGAGATATTACATATAAAAATTGTATCAGATCCTTCAACATGCCATTTATAGAGCTACTAATATGACAGAAGACTGTGGTATATTTTATAGTTTTGAATTTAAATTTAGTTAATTTTAAGTCGTTTCATTGTTGTCACATCATCACACCAATGAATTTTACTAGCTCCAGGGGTGTTTCATCCAAGGAGGCAAGGAAGGCAAGTGCCTCCTCAAAATACTGGATGATAAAAAATTTGTATTACAAAATATAACATTAAAACATGTATAAATCACTTGTTATCACTTGTAACTTTGTCCAACAGCGACACCTGCAGGTAAAATTACAGCAGTAAAGTTGGCATCTCTCTCACCTCCCCTGAGCCCATTAAGTTTTAACAGACCGCCTAAAGTGTGTGGTGAGTTTCATGGGGGGTAATTGAGAATGAATGGGGGAAAGTCATGTGACAGTAGGCAATGCCTCCATTGCGATATGATTGGGTATGACTGGTTATGATCGATTGTGATTGGTTCATGTGATAAATCCCATCTCTTGTGTTGGTTGGTCGCAAATCAGTCTGAATGAACAATATGATGGCATTAATGGGAAAAAAAATGGGTTTAAAAAAGTAAACAACTCACACACTTAGATATAACCACTTTGTAACGTCAAAATAAGACTTAAAACAGCATAAAAACATGATCTGTGGGAGTTTCTAGTGAGTAAGTGCAGAGCTTGGAGAAATTCAATGTAAATCTCGGTGTCTGTGACCAATATTTACCGAGCTTTGATGATCTGAAAAATTAGTTAAAAGTTAACTATTAAAAAGAACAGCTGAACATACATTAACAAATAAAATATATCTGGTTATGGTCAAGATAAATGTGACCTTGGACCACATCCAGTCTTAAGCTGCATGTCACAGTTCTGTCGGTTTGTGTACTTGGTTTCTCCCATTGTCTCCCCCCATTGATCTGTCTATTTTGGTTTAGTCCTTGTTAATGTCATCCCAT
>JAHKKF010522303.1:8988-41492 GCA_019740295.1 Labeo calbasu
TTTGAAATCGTGATGAACAGTTAGCATATTGAGAAAGATATTGATGTATTCTCCTGTGTTTGCATAGGTTTATTAATGATTTACCTTACAAATCTGATGAAATAGCGCACATTGCGTTCTCAGATGAATATTATAATAAGTCCAAAACACACAGCAATATGCAGAGATGGAGTTTGAGAAGCTCCACACATGTAGATGATAAATGTTTGTGTGGAGCAGCATTTATTGTGAACAGAGCCCCTCTGATGTATGTAAGTGCAAACCTGCATCGCATATGTTTATTTAATTAAATTGTAGTGTTTGTGAATTCAAAATAGTATTATGCTTTATTATTTTTAAATGGGTTTAAAATATCATGCAGCCTTAGAAACCGGTCTAATAATGCATTTCATGGATTCTTATCTGTGAAATGCTCTACTTCCGGTATTTTGACAGTTAGTGGACACGGGCAAAATGCAATAGGGCATTTTTTTTACAATCAAGTTCTCGAAATGAAAATGAAAATGATTCTTAGTTTGATGTCAATCCATTTTTGTCATTAGAAAAAAGTGTTACTTGAACGAAAACAGGGTTTTTTTTAAGATCACGAATTATGTGAAGTTCAGTAATTTTGTATTTGTGTGTTTTTACAATACAGCACCAGTCATTTCCTCAAAGCAGGAATGGATTTAAAGTTGGCATGAAGTTAGAGGGATTGGACCCCTGTCACCCTGCTCTCTTCTGCGTTTTGACCGTTGCAGAGGTAAAATAGGGTCAAACGTTACTGTGATTTTACTTAATATGTGACTTTGAAGGCACAAAACTAAATATGTTTTTTAGTTGTACTTATTGTAACACATCTGTCTTCTGTTCCAGGTGCAAGGCTACAGGATTCGGCTTCACTTTGACGGTTACCCTGAGTGCTATGACTTCTGGGTAAATGCTGACTCATGGGATGTGAAGCCACCAGGCTGGTGTGAAAAAACTGGCCTCAAGCTATTGCTGCCAAAAGGTGCTTACTGTACTAATAAAGAAGTGCTGCAGAATTAATCTGTTGTCAAGGATACAACATGCAAAGCAGCTCTTGTGCAGAGCTCTATTTTTGTTTTCGGTAACACAATAGATGTGTTTTATCAATGTTTCTTTATGTGTTGAAACTACTTAAACTCAGTTTTCACACTGAATGGTGTAGAAAAATAGTCTGCTAGCTGTTATTCTGAAATTGAACATAAATGTAATAGTATTGTAACTGACGTGTGTTTGCTTGCAGGCTGCAGAGACGGAGAGTTTAACTGGAACACATATGTAAAGAACTGTAGGGGTCAGCTAGCCCCCAAACATCTCTTCAAGAGTCTTAATACAGTATGTACATTTCATATGCACACAGTTAAAAAAAAATATCTCAGAGATGTCCCAATGTTAGTTTCTGTTCCTGGAGATCATGCTGTCTGTAACCATTTGTGCTCTGCCATATTTAGTCGGTCACACCGTCAGGATTCCGTGCGGGGATGAAGCTGGAAGCCGTTGACAGGAAGAACCCATCACTCATCTGCGTCGCAACCATTGCTGCTGCTGTTGACAACCGGCTCCTTATTCACTTTGACAACTGGGATGATTCATATGATTATTGGTAAGATAGTGAACAGAATTCTGAGCATATGAGTGATTTCATGATTCCTGTATATGAGGTTGTAAATGCATTGTGTTTGCGCTCAGGTGTGATGCCAGCAGTCCATACATTCATCCAGTAGGTTACTGTGAAGAGGCCGAGTTAACACTCACTACACCTGCAGGTGAGATGCATGTAATATTCACCCCTTGTTGCTTCTGGACCCCATTTTGAAAGCCCCAGAATTAAAATTTTCTTTTTATTTTTTTCTTTAAACTAATGAGTTTGGTCTTAGGCTGTTTTTGTTTTACAATGCATAATTTTTACTACAGTTATGCCTGTTGTTTACACTACTCTGGCGTTTTCAAACCCAGAAAATGAAGACTTTCGATAACGGTGCAGACCCCGTTTTAGTTTGAAAACTCTGGGGTTGCATTTTAGTGTAAACCAAAACCGAGACTTTTGAAAACGATGGTAGACTGCCCACATTCGCTCGGCGTATCCTTGACCACCGTGTACACAATAACATCATTCTCATTGTTGTATCCATAGATACGTATAGGTAGATGCCCCATTCGACCACTCCAACACGTCTACTTGTAGTTACCTATGGTTGTACCTGCATGAATGGTCATGTGACATGTGTTTTCGGTTGTGTGGTGTAGAAGGACATCGTTTCTGAAACGCGGTGTAGTGTAGAGGAGGACTGTTTTCATTTTAAAACGCTGTTTTAAACCAAAACGCACTAATGTAAACAGGGTCTTAAAAGGAGCTTGATATTATGTAAATGAAGTCTCCTACTGAAATATATAGTAGAAAACTCATGAAATTTGAAAAATCGACTTGTATGGCGTAAAATGGTTGAGCTGCTGGCGCTACATGTTGCTGTTTTTACTGCAACACAACTCGGAAAATAAAATACTCCTACAATGCCACATTGTGCAGCTTTTGGCTGTAATTTGTCCTGCAGAGTTTAGCTCCAACCACAGTTAGACACACCTGAACCAGCTATTCAAGCTCTTCCTAGGCATACTAGAAACTTCCCAACAGGTGTGTTGAGGTAAGTTGGAGCTAAAGGCTGCAGGACACTGGCCCTCCAGGACCGAGTTTGGGCACCCCTGACTTTGAGGCTTTTAGCAGACCACAACTACTAAAAGAGCGTACAGGTGGCGATGGATATAAGTTTATAAGGTTATAATGGATATAAGGTTATTAATGTCTGTTTATTTTTGTGTCTTAGATTATAAGCCACCCAAGGTTTTTACTTGGGAAAAGTATCTTGAGGAAACTGGAGCCCAGGCTGCACCAGCAAGAGCCTTTAAACAGGTGAGGTTTGATTCACCACATTGAATCATGAGAGTAGTTAAATCATTTATAATTGGTAAAATGTCATTTTAAAGGTCTGTTAATTGATGTGATGCAAAAGTCAGCATGTATAACATGGAAATAAAATCTACACAAAAAATTAACATTTGATTTGGTTCAAATGTTCTGGTTTCATACACATTTAGTGTTTAATTATTGAATATTTTCTGCAATTTTTATTTATTATTGTTGAAAACATTTTGTAAAAAATCATTGGGTAAAACAAACTTCATTGTAAAATGATAATAATTACTTACTATTTATTTATGTATTTCATGTTTGTATTTGCGTTGTAAATGACCGTTTATCTTTGGCCATCCAGAGACCACCGCATGGCTTTCAAGCTGGGATGAAACTGGAGGCAGTGGACAAACGTAATGCCATGCTTATCCGTGTAACCACCATCTCTGATGTAGAAGACCACAGAATCAAGGTTTACACACAAATACATCTGTATCATCTCATTAATATACACTACCAGTCAAAAGGTTTTGAACAGTAAAATTAAAAAAAAAAATCTTCTGCTCACCAAGCCTGAATTTATAAGTACAGCAAAAACAGTAAGTTTTACATATTTTTACTATTTGAAATAACTGTTTTCTATTTGAATATTTTAAAATGTAATTTATTCCTGTGATTTCAAAGCTGAATTTTTAGCATCATTACTCCAGTCACATGATCCTTCAGAAGTCATTTTAATATTCTGATTTAATATTCAGAAAATCAGCATATTAAAGTGATTTCTGAAGGATCATGTGACACTGAAGACTGGAGTAATAATGCTAAAAATTTTGCTTTGTTCACAGGAATAAATTATATTTTAAAATGTATTCAAATAGAAAGCAATTATTTTAAATGGTAAAAATATTTCACAATATTACTGCTTTTGCTGCATTTTGGATCAAATAAATGCAGGCTTGGTGAGCAGACGAGAATTCTTTTAAAAACTTGTAACTTGTAGTATAAATTAAAACCAAAATAAAAATATTTAATATGAATTAATTAGTCATTTATTAATAACTATTTTAAATAATTGTATTTAATATGCTAATATAGTTCATTATCTTAGCTATCTCTCTTTCTGTATATATAGGTCCATTTTGATGGCTGGAGTGACGAATATGATTATTGGCTAGATGCTGATAGCCCTGATCTGCACCCATTAGGCTGGTGTCAGAAGACAGGTCATCCTCTACAACAACCCAACGGTAACATACTCTTCTACGCATTTACATGCAGTGTTTCCACACATGACTTCTAATCAAACTCGTAATTGTAACTATATCAGGTCCCAGAGATTCTCCAGTGCCTCCAGGACAAGGCTGCCCAACCCCAGGATGCAACGGAGTCGGACACATTAGAGGACCTCGGTATGGAACACATTACACGTAAGTTATACACATACTGTTACGAATACATCTCATTATGTTCATTAAATGCGAACAAGTCTCTTCACTATTTTTAGGGCAGTGAGCTGTCCATACTCAGATCTGAATTTGAATAAGGACGGGCTGGTGCCGGACAGACTAGGCGGGGAGAGGCCGGTCACGCTCAGTGGACCCCCGCGCCACCGTCGTGCAGAAACACTCACTCAGACGCATCCTCCCACACCCACCGCCAGCACCCCTGAACCCCCTGACACCACCACGGACGCCTGTCCACAAGCTCGCCCAGTGCGTGAGCACGTTGTGTGAGTGTCAGCAGTTACATACAGTTTGACTTTTTTTCACTGTCTCTCACACACACACACACACACACTCTCTCACTCCTCATCTTTTTCTCATTCCTCCTGTACGTCAGGTCTGCCAGTGCTCCCAAATGTGTCAAGCCACCTCAAGTGAAGCAGGAAGGTGACGGGAAAGGTACAGATTTTTCAGATTTTACAATATTTTGGCCTAATTAGCTTTTACAGATGATCCATAAGCTCTGAGAATGATGCATATGGGTCAGTGAAGTCATGCTAATTTTTTGTCTGTATATATTAATTTATTTAAACAGATTTAAAAAAAAAAAAAAAACTTTCTACCTTGAAAAATACACTACAAGATTTTTAATGTTTTTTAAGGAGTTCTCTTATGCTCACCAAGCCTGAATTTATTTGTTCCAAAATACAGCAAAAGCAGTAATATTGTGAAATATTTTCACTATTTAAAATAACTGCTTTCTATTTAAATATATATTTTAAAATGTAATTTATTCATGTGCTCAAAGCTGCATTTTCAGCATCATTACTCCAGTCGTAAGTGTCATATAATCCTTCAGAAATCATTTTAATATGCTGATTTGCTATTCAAGACACATTTTCAAACTGTTGAGTATATTTGTTCAGGATTCTTTGATGAATAGAAAGATCCAAAGATCAGCATTTATCTGAAATAAAAAGCTTTTGTAACATTATATATTATAACATTCAAAAGCTTGGAGTCAGTATAATGTTTTTTTTATTTATTTAAGAAACCTGAAAAAATTCTGCTCAGCTGTACATAATAAAAAATGTTTTTGAGCAGCAAGCCAGAATATTAGAATGATTTCTGAAGGATCATGTGACTGGCGTAATGATGCTAAAAATTCAGCTTTGAAATCACATGAATAAATTATATTTTAAAATATATTCAAATAGAAAACAGTTATTTTAAATAGCATAAATATTTCAAAATTGTACTGTTTTTGCTGTACTTTGGATCAAATAAAATACTTTTGACTGGTAGTGTATATTTTGAACCTTTTTTGCAAATAAATATTAAAATGAAGATGTGTACAATATGTATTTAAAATATTACTTTTACTAATAGTTACACCAGTCACAAGAGTTAAGACATTTTTAAACTTGAATATGGTTGAAATTTTCAACACCATATGGAACCAATATGAATCCACTTGGCACATGTATTTTTAACTAGCAGCATTTTCTTTCTTGTGGACATGTTTTCAAGGCATGTCACGAATGAAGTCTGTTTGTGTTGTAGATTCTCTTCAGCAGTTCCTGCATGAGTCTGTGTTTTGTGGATGGGAGCCACCGAGGTTTCATCTGTGTTGGGAAAAGCATGGCAAACTCTTGCCTGAAGCTTTAGGCCTCACCGCCAAGAGAGTGGCCAAATGGAACACAGAAGAGGTGACATTTGATAATCCTGGAAAAAAAAATCACTTACGCTTTTAAAGAGGTTTATATTTTTATTGTGTCTCTTTTGTTGATGTTGTTCTTTCAGGTGGCAACTTTTGTAAGAGGGCTGCCTGGCTGCAGAGAGCATGCTGCAACCTTTAGGAAGGAGGTAAATGGAAAAAACATCACTTGAATATCAGCAGAAAGTACCTTTACCTATACACTACCATTCAAAAGTTCGGGGTCTGTATGCTTTTTTGAAAATAGTTTCAGTAACACTTTAATAAAGGGCCCAACTCTCTCATTAACTAGTTGATTATTAGCATACATATTACTAGCATATTGACTGTTTATTAGTACTAATAAAGCACAAGTTAATGCCTTATTCTTCACCATATTATACAATTGAAGTCAAATTATTTAGTACTAGATATTTAACATAAAAGATGTTTACATAAAATCCACAAGAAAAAATAATAGTTGAATTTATAAAAATGACCATGTTCAAAAGTTTACATACACTTGATTCTTAATACTGTGTTGTTACCTGAATCATCCACAGCTGTTTTTTTTTTTGTTAAGTGATAGTTGTTTGTGAGTCCCTTGTTTGTCCTGAACAGTTATGCTGTCTGCGGTTCTTCAGAAAAATCCTTCAGGTCCCACAAATTCTTTGGTTTTTCAGCATTTTTGTGTTTTTGAACCCTTTCCAACAATGACTATATGGACACACTGAGGACAACTGAGGGACTCATATGCAACTACTGCGAAAGGTTCAAACAATCACTGATGCTCCAGAAGGAAACGCAAAAAGTGAACACTTTTTGAATTTAAAGATCAGGTTAAATTGTCTTCTGGGAAACATGTAAGTGTCTTCTGTAGATTCTTACACAAGGGCAGTACTAAATGAAAAAAATATGATATTTAGGCAAAATAAGAAAAATGTACACATCTTCATTTTGTTCAAAAGTTTTCACCCCCTGGCTCTTAATGCATCATTTTTCCTTCTGGAGCATCAGTGAGCATTTAAACCTTATGAATTGCTTAGCTGTCCCCAATGTGAGAAGATGGATCTCAAAATCATACAGTCATTGTTGAAAATGGGTTCAACTACACAAAAATGCTAAAAAAAACAAAGAATTTGTGGGACCTGAAGGAACTTTAACTGTTCAGGACAAATAACTGTAAATTCTTAATCATACCCAATACCTGAACTTAAAAATTACTTTAATTACTATCAATAAACAGTAATTTGGAGTTTACTAAGATAAAAATCGTAATTAATAGTTGGTTAATAGTGAAAACAGGACCTTAAAATAAAGTGTGGCTGAAGTTTCTTATATTCAACAAGATCAAAAATACACTAAAAATAGTAATATTGTAAAATTAATATTAGAATTTAAGATTATGGTTTTTTATTTTATTTATATTTTGAAATGTAATGTATTCCTGTGATGGAAAAACTACATTTTAATGGAGAAGTCCAATTCCAAAATAAAGATTCACATACAATTTACTCACCCCCTTGTCATCCAAGATGTTCATGTCTTTCTTTCTTCAGTCGTAAAGAAGTTATGGTTTTTGAGGAAAACATTTCTGCATTTTTCTCCATTTAATGGACTGCTATGGTGCCCCAAGTTTGAACTTCCAAAGTGCAGTTTAAATGCAGCTTCAAACAATCCCAAATGCGTTTGTAAATGACCCCAGCCGAGGAAGAAGGGTCTTATCTAGCGAATCGATCAGTTATTTTCATTTAAAAAATACAATTTACATGCTTTTTAATCTCAAACGCTCGTCTTGTCTTACTCTCCTTGAACTCTATCTTCTTTCTTAGACAAGTGAATATGTACTTAAGATATTTGTTTTACCTCTCCCTACAGCAAATTGACGGCGAGGCCTTCTTGCTCCTTACTCAATCAGACATTGTTAAGATTCTGAGCATCAAGCTAGGACCTGCTTTAAAAATTTATAATTCGATCCTCATGCTGAAGAGCGCAGATGAGGAGTAGACAACTCACAGCGACTGCTGCTCCAACAAACAACATGTTTGAAAGTTGCTCTCGCCCCCACCGATGTGTCCAGCAGACCGACAAAAGATGGACTGATGGACATTGACAGAATCAGCCAATTCAACAAACTTCATGTGATCAGAAATATCACAGCTATAGATTTGATATCTCTGCACTCGCTCTAAATTAGAACTGATATTCTCTTTTGAAATCGATCGTTTGATTCGTATTAGACTCTGGGAGGGGTGAGTACACTACACTGAGGCACCTTAAATTGTTGAAGACTTAACTGGATTCTTTCATTGTTAATATTTATGTTTTTATGACGGCTAATTATGGCATGATGGTGGAGCTTTTACTTGAAATATATTTTTTTTGTCTGTAAAAATGCTAAAAGACCTTTGTTTGTAATTGAACACACAACCTAAATAATCCAAATGAGCCTGTTTGAGACCACTAGAGGGCAGCAGGATTGTGTGTGTGTGCGTGTGTGCGAATGTGAAACACTTTTGCAAGCATGTGTGAGTGAGAAAAATGTATAATAGTTTGCTTGCATATAATGTCAGGGAATTCTTGCTCTGGGCAAACCTGGAATTGAATGTCTCAGTTTGTATTTACTTCTGATGAAATGTTTGATCTTGTAAATTGCATTTGTAAATTGAAGAAATTGTATAGTGAATTGGACAGTGTGCTGACTCAACAGACACTGCAAATAGAGTTAGGAATAGAAATGAGGGTTGCGTGTGTGAGTGTGTGTATTTTAAACCTCTGAGACCCTGACATTTGCCTTGTACATGCATTCCTGAGTACTAAGACATTTTGTTCTGTCCTTCACTGAGCAAAAAGCTTTTTGTACATCTCTGACCTGCTGTATAATACAGCTGTAATTCTCAGCTATGCTACAACTGATTTTACATGTTGGAGTCACATTGTTTTCATGTACTGGTTTGGATTTGCAGTGCTTCTCAAAGCTGTCGTTATACGCACATGCATATGGAGGTTTGGTCGTGTGGCATTAGGTTTGGAATCTGGATAAAAAATTAAATATGGGTCTACAAAAACTAAAATACTGAAATAATCTGCAAGATTTAGGGTCAAGGATGGGTTTACATCAGATTTTGATTGTTTTCTTTGGTTTGTGTGCGTGTTTGTAGATTAAATGTCTCTGTAAGCAGACTCTTGTTTGTGTGACTGATTGTGTGTTTCTGAGGGTTTTTTTTCTTGTCCAGTCTCGAATGGATGAATGAGATTAAAAAAGAGAATAAATAAGGATTTCCAACAAAGCTGTTGTATTATTATTATTTTTATTTTTGGAGTCTTGTCATTTTAACGGATGCATAAAGAATTCTTATTCTTATCTTATCCCACACGCCTTTCTTTACCGAACCGAAATTTTAAAAGGTAATGCTTATGAAGCAGCTCAGTGGATTTTCTTTTGTGTCTGTTTTATGCAAACATGCTGTATTTGAGAGAAAAAATTGTTTGGACTTTTTAATTACGAAAATAAACATATCTCTTTGCACTGTAAATAAATCTTTTAGGACGTAGTTCTCACACCCATAAACTTTGCTCTCTGTCTTAAAACTTTTTGCTTGCATATTTGGCCTATTGTGTAATATATGGGTGTGTACCTGCATAGAGAAAAATGTCGACTTATTTGCAGTGCAGGGAGTTATCAGTTATTTTTTTGTGATTAAAAACAATTTTAAGAGATTTTTGGTAACACTTTACAATAAGGTGTCATTTGTTAACATTAGTTAATGTGTTAACTAACCTGAACGAACAATGAATAATGCATTTATTACACTGTTTATTAATCTTTGTTTAAATATACAGTCATTCATTGTTAATCACAGTGCATTTACTAATGTTAACAAACACAACTTGTGATTTTAATAATGCATTAGAAAATGCTGAAATTAACTAAATTAATAAATGCTGCAGAAGTACTGTTCATTTTTAGTTTGTGTTAACTAATAAGCAATAATGTAAAGTGTTGCCAGATTTTTTTTTTTAGATTTATATATCACCTGAAAGCAGATTAAATAAGATTTCCATTAATGTATTGTTTGTTAGGAAAGCTGAGATAAATCTATCTGAAAATCTGGAATCTGAAAAAGAAAAAAAAAATCTAAATATTAAAAAAATCGCCTTCAAGTTTTGATATATTTACAGTAGGATATTTATGAAACATCTAAATGGAACATGATCTTGATATCCTAATGATATTTGGCATAAAAGAAAAATCGATCATTTTGACCCATACATTGTATTGTTGGCTTTTACTACAAATATATCTGGTTTTGTGGTCCTGGGTCATAAATTACAATATAAATACTATTGCTCTCAGACAATGTATGTTTGACTGCATAATAAAGACAAGTAGCTTCACAAATTAGGCACATAACATACAGAATCTTAAATATTCCCTTACGAAAATTACCCACGGTTTTACTGCAAATAAAACCAAAAAAAAAAAAAGAAAGGTAGCTATAGTTTAACCACTGTGATCACAAATTAATCATGGTTTTGCCACACTAACCGTCGTTTAACCCTGGTATTTATAGTAAAACTGTGGTTATACAAATGGTCATCAATACGCCAAAAAGTCATGGTTACCACACTTTCACTACAATAAAACCATGGTTAATATTCTGAACTTTAGGGCTGAACTTTCATAAAAGCCCACAACCGTAAGTCTCACGAATATGAATATATATTTAAATAACGTGATATAATACATAATAACAATCTGAGTCAGTCAGGAAAAGGCTTGAAATGGGCCTGGGTCCTTTGAGACTCTAAGAATAGGTTATTCTGCCCACCGTGGGACCCAGCGGGCTTGCACACATGTTCCCATGACCCTCTAACCAGACTATCTCTCTCTCTCTCGCTCACTCCCACGTCACTGGCCGGTTTAAAGTGAATGCGCCTCCCCTCGCGTTCATGATACACGCGTTTGCTGAGGATGGAGACTGATGGATGTGCGCGTCCTCATCGTCATGGGAAATAGACTCGATGCACAGTGTGCGGTCGCGCGTCTTTGAAACGGACCGCAACTGAGGTGAGTTTAAGTGAGTTTAACTTTATGTGATGATGTTTGGACTTTTGTACAGTTGAGGTCAAAAGTTTACATACACCTTGCTGAATCTGCAAAAATGCTAATTATTTGACCAAAATAAGACAAAATTCATGTTATTTTTATATTTAGTACTGACCCGAATAAGACATTTCACATAAAAAACGTTTACATACAGTCCACAATATAAATATAATAGTTGATTATATAAAAACGGCCGTTCAAAAGTTTACATACACTTGATTCTTAATACTGTGTTGTTACCTCAATCGTCCACAGCTGTGTTTTTTTGTTTAGCGATAGTTGTTCATGAGTCTCGTTTGTCCTGGACAGTTAACCTGCCTGCTGTTCTTCAGAAAAATCCTTCAGGTCCCACCAATTCTCTGTTTTTTCAGCATTTTTGTGTATTTCAACCCTTTCCAACAATGACTGTATGATTTTGAGATCCATCTTTTCACACTGAGGACAACTGAGGGACCATTACAGAAGGTTCAAACGCTTAGTGATGCTCCAGAAGGAAACAACGATGCATTAAGAGCTGGGGGTGAAAACTTTTGAACAGAATGAAGATGTGTACATTTTTCATCTAAATATAATTTTATTTTTTCATTTAGTACTGCCCTTCAGAAGCTACAGAAGATACATGTTTCCCAGAAGACGAAATAAGTAAAATTTACCCTATTTTAAATTCAAAAAGTTTACACCCCTGGCCCTTAATATATTGTTTTTCCTTCTGGAGCATCAGTGAGTGTTTGAACCTTCTGTAATAGCTGCATATGAGTCCCTCAGTTGTTCTCAGTGTGAAAAGATGAATCTCAAAATCATACAGTCATAGTTGGAAAGGGTTCAAATACACAAAAATGCTGAAAAACCTAAGAATTTGTGGGACCTGAAGGTTTTTTCTGAAGAACAGCAGGCAGTTTAACTGTTCAGGACAAACAAGGAACTCATGAACAACTATCACTAAACAAAAAAAACACAGCTGTGGATCATTCAGGTAACAACACAGTATTAAGAATCAAGTGTATGTAAACTTCTGAACGGTCATTTTTATAAATTCAACTATTATTTTCTCTTGTGGACTATATGTAAACGTCTTTCATGTGAAATATCTTATTCAGGTTAGTACTAAATAAAAAAATAACATGCATTTTGTAAAATAATTAACATTTTTAGTTTTATTTATTTATAGCTTTTAATTTTAGTTTTCTTTGTGCACAAAAAGTATTCCCGTAGCTTCATAACATTACGGTTGAACCACTGATGTCACAGACTATTTTTACGATGTCCTTACTACTTTTCTGGACTCTGAACGTGTCAGTTGCGTTGCTGTCTAACTCTCTCACTCTTCATACTTTTTAACTGACTACAATTTGTGTTAATGCTTAAATCATCCCTTAATATTTTGTACCTCTTCGGGCTGGTTTTATTTATTATTTAAAGTCCATCAGTCCATTTTTGCCTTTTTTCCAGGAGAATGTCTGAGGTTAATGCTCCCACAGAAAAAGTCTCTATAACAGCTCCAGATTTGGAGACTCCGCCCGTAAGGTCTCATAGAGGGCCTGTGATTGGTGGACTGCATTTGCGTTCTGCACCAGGGGCCTGTTTGTTGTTTGCTGGCGTTTTGCTAATAGTAGGAATCGGCGTCGCTGTGGGAGGTTATTGGAACAGTCAGCCCCGTCGACAAACACCACATCATGTTTCAACTGGACGCACCTCTTCAGAGAAACTGAAGCTGATTGGTCCTGTCATCATGGGGGTGGGGCTTTTCATCTTTATTTGTGCCAATACAATTCTCTATGAAAATCGCGACCGAGAACAACGTCGTAAACGAGGCCAACGTAAAGATGACCAGGAGATCCTACTAGTACAAACTCATAGGAATAATTCAAAACGTTTCTCACGAACAGAAACGAACACTAGCACGCATACATTGGACTTGTCTGAACTCAACATCCACTGCTTAGAAGACGGGGCCGGAATTGCAACCCTAAAGTGTTCTTTGTCGTCCTCTGGCTCATGTAGCTCTAGTCAAGTGAACTTGGAATCTGGATCACTCTTCCGAGATTGCAGAAACATGGAAAGATTGGCCTTGCCTGTGATTAAAGTCAATGACTGCCTGATTGCCTCCTCAGACCCGGTGCCTCCACCTCTTCCTGAAAGGACTTACCGGAACAAGATGGGAGTGGAAAATATAACAAATGTGGAGCTAACACAAGTGAATCTTGCGGATTCATCTCTAATGACACTGAACAAGGAAGAGCCAAAAGATCTGTTGTGCTCATTAAGGTCCGCATAGTGAATATATTGAATATATTGAATATATATTGAGTATTTCTGATTCATTTGGGTGTTTTTCTGTTATAATGTGTTTCAAATGGATTCAAGCTAACTCACTCATCTGCATGTTGGCTTTACTGATCACACTTTGTTTTTGAGTCACCAAAAAAATGCAACTCATAAGAGTCATTAGTTTGTGAATTGTACTAAACTGGTCACATATTTCTGTTAATATACAAGCAGTCATTATGTCGAGATACACAGTCTTTTTTTACACACAACTCTGGTTAAAAAAATATTTATTTTACTGCGGAGCTAAAAGGACTAAAATCGGTTGATTGGTTCACAATTAACTGGAAAAAACGTATTTTACCCAGCCTCCAAATTACATTTTTGTCAAGGTAATTTAAAATCTCTGTCAGGTTTGAGCTTAGATTAGGTTGATTTTCATGTAGATAAGTAAATTCTCACTTGATTCCGGTGTCTTTTTCATATAGTTGCTTTGTAAAGTACACATTGAGTGTTGTAGCGTTTGATTGGTTGATAATTACCTGAAGGCATTATGTAACTTCTGAGCGTTACATAATGCTTTGTAGATTTTTGTCCATGTGAATTTTAAGTAATCAATTATATATGAACCTATTTTTTTTAATGTGGTGCCACCCACACAAGTCCGAAAGAATAGAGACTGCACTATGTGTCATTGTGTTTGTAGTGCTGGTCTTTATAGTTCACATAAATGTCAGAGCAAATATGAAAGGCGGCCACCTGTGAGACACACATAAATAGACAAGTGTGCACACCAACAGCTTCTACTACTATCGTAACTCTATCCAACATGTTTAAATTGTTAGAGACTGAAAGACAAGTAGCAAAACAAAGTGGTCACATTCAGTCATACAGTAGTGAGTAATGAATGGATTAAGATACAAACACGTCATTCAGAGTTTATATTTCACAATTCCGATCTTTTTTTCTCAGAATTGTGATATATATACTTGAAATTGCGAGTTATAAAGTCAAAATTGTGAGATACAAACTCACAATTGCGAGAAAAAAAGTCACAATTGTGAAATATAAACTCTGAATGACGTGTTTGTATCTTAATTCTGAGAAAAAAAGTCAGAATTGTGAGTTTGTGTCACTAAGAAAAAAAGTAATAACGAAATATAAACTCAATTCTGAGAAAACAAGTCAGAATTGTTAATTTATATATAATATATATATCTAGTTTGTCTTGCAATTCTGACTTAATAACTCACAATTGTGAGTTTGTATCACTTAATTCTGAGAAAAAAAGACTAGCAGAATTAAGAATTTCTCAGAATTAAGTGATACAAACTCGAAAAGTCACAATTGCGAGAAATAAAGTCGGAATTGTTAATTTATATCTTGTCACGCAATTGTAAGAAAAAAAAAGTAATAAGTACGAAATATAAACTCCATTCTGAGAAAAAAGTCAGAATTGCGAGTTTGTGTCACGTAGTTCTAAGAAAAAAGTCATAATTATAAAATATAATCTCAATTCTGAGAAAAAAGTCATAATTACGAGATACAAACACAATTTGAGAAAAAAGTCACAATTGTGAGATAAACACAATTCTGAGAAAACAAGTCAGAATTGTTCATTTATATATAATATATATATCTAGTTTGTCTTGCAATTTTGACTTAATAACTCACAATTACGAGTTTGTATCACGCAATTCTGAGAAAAAAGTCACAATTGCGAGAAGTCAGAATTCTTAGTTTATTTATATCTTGCAATTATGACTTTATAACTAGCAATTACGAGTTTATGTCTCAATTCTGACTACATAACTTGCAATTACAAATTTAGATCTTAATTTCTCAGAATAGTGTATGTGTATCTCTGACTTTATAACTCACACTTACGAGTTCATATCATGCATTTCTAACTTAATTTCTCGAAATTGTGACATACAATGAGCAAAAAGTCAGAATTGCTAGTTTGTATCACGCAACTCTGAGAAAAAAGTCAAAATTGCAAGATATAAACTTGCAAATGCGAGAAAAAAGTCACAGTTACCTTTTTTATTTTTTATTCAGTGGCGGAAACAAGCTTCCATACAAAAGAGCTTAGTAATGTGGATTAAAAGTGGCTTTAACTGTTCACTGTACACTAAAGGATGAGGGTTTGGCTGGTTAGCATGGTCTAGTGACCCCCTGCTGGTGGAAGTTGTAACTACAGAGTAAAGTTTTTCCTTACTAGCAATTTTGTCTTGTTTTACAGCTAAATATCTAAAACATCTTTAAAACAAGATAAATGCACTTATAAATTAAGTAAATTGTTTAAAATAAGAATTATTTCCAAAAATGAAGTATTTTTCTTAAATTCATTCTCAAAATAAACACACCTCAAATTTGGCAGTGCATATGACAGCTTTTATTCCTTTTGAATATAACTCAATAGGTATAAGGAGTTAAAATAAAAGAAACGTAAGCCTGAGATTAGATATTGTTTTAGTCTGAAGGTCTACACAAATTAAGTGATGGAAATCCCGTTTGGGTGCTGGGGGGAAATTTGGGAGGGTACAGGGCAGCAAACACCGGCTGCCCGAAACGGCAGAAAAATTCTTGGTACACTAAGGGTTAAAGTATAAACGTGATGTTACGGTGTACAGGGGCGTACCAGCCTGGATTCGACCACTGATTAATTTCTTTATTTCGGGATTATCAGTCTAAATTAATACACTGACAAATAAAGTAAATTATAACTCAAACTTGAGATTTTACTGGGACACAGCAGATTTTTACTGGGGCACGTGCCCCAGTAAATGGCGTCTAGTGACACTAATGGAAACAACTATCAACAACATTAAAATAGATTGATCAAACTTAAAAAAAACTGCAAAAGAAGATTATATTCTATAAAACACACAAAGCATTTGTTTTTCAACATATTCACATCATTAAATGTTTTAGCAGTGATTATATTCAAGTGCGTAGAAATGAGAAGTCCAAGCTGTTTGGATTCAAACATATATTAGCTCTTGTTGGCGAAACACGATTGTTTTTCCATTTTCTTCAGTCTGCAAAAGAAGATTTTACAGTCAATATGGGTTCACAGACTCTTCTCTTTAGTTCAAACACATTCTGTGTAAAGTCTTTAAAGACAGGAGAGCGTTAATCTAATAGGTGTAATAATAAAGCGGTTTGATTTTGGACTCGTCCCTATGGTCCTCTCACATCTAGATACTGTAGATCAGTGATCCTCAAACTTTTTGACTCTTAAGTCCCCCCTTTGTCCAAGACAATATTCAAAGTCCCTCTAATCTAAGATGATATGTGACCCTGGACTACAAAACCAATCAATTTTTTAAAATTGAGATTTATATATCATCTGAAAGCTGAATAAACAAGCTTTCCATTGATGTATGGTTTGATAGGACAGGACAATATTTTGAAATCTGTGATCTGTGATCAAAAAAATCAAAATATTGAGAAAATCGCCTTTAAATTAAGTTCTTAGCATATTTCTAATCAAGAATTAAATTTTGATATATTTACGGTAGGAAATTTACAAAATATCTTCATGGAACATGATCTTTACTATATATCCTAAAGATTTTTGGCGTAAAAAAGAAAAATCGATAATTTTGACCCATACAATGTATTTTTGGCTATTGCTACAAATATACCCATGCTACTTAAGACTAGTTTTGTGGTTCAGGGTCACATGTGTACTGTTGATACTTTTGTTATAATACACCTAAATAAACTCAGGGGCCTCCTGGTTGAGGACCACTGCTATAGATTGCTTATTAATGTATAAAACTTACTAAGCCCATTCTCATGAGTATCTCTTCGTTGGGATGCGGAAGCTGAGCTTTGGGAGCAGGCGAGTATGACGAAAGACGTCTGTCCCACTCAGTGGGTCCGAACTCTTGCTTGACCTCCATAAAGACACGCTTCAGTCCAGTAATGCTGGCGTTGTGCTTCAAAATCATCTCATGGGACACGTCCAAATCCTAAAAAGAGCATATATGAGCGGGATTGATCAGACCAGACAAGCCTTCTCAAATCCTCAGCGCAAGAACCAATATAAATTTCACACACCTTCAGCATTAGACTGCTGTGACGAATATAGATGCTCTCTTCCTCACTTCTCCTTGACTAGAAGAAAACAAGACTATGAATTTATATGCTTCGGATAACAACATGACAAAAATGATAGAAACGGATGAGTATCTCACCATCCTCATGAGCACTGACTCAGTCGCAGATTTCTGAGGGAGAGAAAGATGATTTTAGAGGACTGAAACTTATGGAACTTTGAAATGTTGCTCTTAAATTGTAGCATGCGTGTGTTTGTAACCTCAGACTCCAGTGTGATGTTCCACATGTCTTTTGTCGTCTCCTGATAGGTTTTTGTAGTGGGCACAGGTTTTGCGGTCGGAGTGGAAGTCAGTGGTTGGTCAGCTGGGATCTGTGGGCGGGGTTTGGGCGGAGCCACTGGGGAAATAACAGGTGTGGGTCGAATGGTGGGAACTAGAGACAGAGAAAGAAATGTTCAGGAAGACATGGCAACAGATGGACAGATATTAGAAAATTTGTGATCCTTTTGTGATTCATACCATAATCTTTACGGGAAACACCCATAAAGGTGAACCAGTCATCCTCCACTTCCGTTTGCAGTTGTACTGTTTTTTTCTCTGGTACAGATGGTCTTTTTGTCACTTCCTCTATTTTTATCTGCTTCCTTCTCTCTTCTTCTCTTCTCTCTTGTTCCCTTCTCCAATTCTCTTCCTCAACTCTCCTGTCCACTTTAAGAACATCTGTGACAACTTTAAACGGAAAAGAGAATAAGAACTTGTTCACAAAGCCAATAATGTAATCTATATCACTTACATGTTATTTTGTATATTCATAAAAAAGCTACTTGATGACTAAACATTTATATTCAATTTTTAGTAAAGTAAATATTATATAATTATATTATTCAGCAAGGATACATTATATTGATTAAAAGTGACAAAAGACTTTTACATTGTTTCAAATAAATGTTGTTCGATTTCTACAAAAATATTAAGCAACTGTTTTCAACATTGATAATATTAAGAAATGTTTTTTATTAATGAATTAGCATATTAGAATGTTGAAAATTCAAATGACATTTTAAAATTACATTAAAATATAAAAAAGTAAAAAAAAAAAGATTATATTACACAATATTTTACTGTACGCTCCCAGTCAAAAGTTTTTGAACAGTAAGATCTAAAATACAGCAAAAGCAGTAATATTGTGAAATATGTTTACTATTTAAAATAACTGCTTTCTATTTGAATATATTTTAAAATGTAATTTATTCCTGTGATCAAAGCTATATTTTCAGCATCATTACTCCAGTCTTCACTGTTTCTTCAGAAATCATTTTATTATTATTGTTGTTATTAATATTTAAAACAGTTGAGTACATTTTTTCAGGATTCTTTGATGAATAGAAAGATCCAAAGATCAGCATTCTTCTGAAATAAAAAGCTTTTGTAACATTATACACTATACAATTCAAAAGCTTGGAGTCGGTATAATTATTTTTTATTAATTGTTTTTTTTTTGGGAAGGAAATTATAGAAATTAATATTTAGCAAGGATGCTTTAAAGTGATCAAAAGTGATGACGAAGACATTTATAATGTTATAAAAAAAAAATTATATTTCAGGTAAATGCTGTTCGTCTAAACTTTCTATTCATCAAAGAAACCTGAAAAATTCTACTCAGCTGTTGTTAACATAATATAATAATAATGATAAATGTTTTTTGAGCAGCAAATCAGAATATCAGAATGATTTCTGAAGGACCATGTGACTGGACTATAATGATGATAAAAATTCAGCTTTGAAATCACAGGAATAAATTACATTTTAAAATATATTCAAATAGAAAACAGTTATTTTAAATAACTAAAATATTTAAAAATTTTACTGTTTTTGCTGTGCTTTGGATCAAATAAATGCAGGCTTGATGAGCAGAAGAGACTTACTGTTCAAAAACTTTTGGCTGGTAGTGTATATTTGACCTTAGTAAGCATAAAAAAGTAAAAACAAACAAACAAAAAATCATACTGGCCCCCAACCTTTGAACAGTAGTGTATATTTAAAAAATATATAAAATATGTATGTACCTGTTTCTTTTGGTGAAACATCAAAAAGAATGAACCAGTCGTCATCTTTTTCAATCTGAGGCTGTGCTTCTGTCTTCACAGTAATAACTGGTTGAGCTTTTCTGGCTTCCAGCTCCTGTTTTCGCTTCTCTTGTTCTCTTAGTCTCCTCTCCTCCTCTTCTCTCACTCTCATCTCCTGCTCTCTCACTCTTCTGTCCTCCTGTTCTTTCATCCTGCGCTCTTCAGTAACGACTGAAACTATAAATCAAACATATAACGGTTTTACTAATTATAATATAGCTCTCACCTGAAACAATACCAGGAAGAATACAGAAGAAATCATGAAGCTATTATAATCACCAGACGTGATGCTCCTCATCTCAGAAGGTGCTCTCAAAATCTCAAACCAGCCATCATCAACTTTCCGATCCCCGACAGGAATCATCTGTGGAACAACGTCAGCTCTCTCTCTGCGCTCATCAAAGATCACTCTCTTTTCTTCAGTGACCAGTCTTGTCTCTCTCATCTGCTCCTCCACCACTCTCTGGTCTCTGATGGGTTCACGGACCTCAAAATCTCTGATTCTGACATCTGAAAGAAGCACAGTAAGCAATGGGGTTTGCATTATGAGACGCTTGGGTAAAAACATTATTTTAAATATACAGTTTACAATAAAGTAGGGCTGTCACTAACGATTTGGTAATCGAGTAATCTGTCGATTATTCTGACGATTAATCTGATAATTATTATTTTTTTATTGTAAGATTAAAAATAGACTTAAGTGAAAAAGAGCCTTTAAAATGACTTAAAATACATATATAATAGCAACGAGGCAATAATAATTAGTTCAAAGTATCAAAAGCAAGTAACCATATGGTTTTACTGAACAAAACTGTTAAAATACATAATGTATTACAAACAATAGAGCTAACGTGCATTACGCATTATAACAAATGACTGCAGAGGGCGCCAACCACCTGACCATTGTTTTTACACATTCCTGTGCGATCGAATCCATGTTTAAAACTGACTAAACAACATTTTAATTCAAATGTCCACTTAATCTTTAATAACTGGCCATTTTTTTATGATTGAAATGCTACAGCTACTGTCATTTCTTGAATATGTGGACATCAAAACAAGAGGAAGGGTTTAAACTTTTATTTTGAAATTGCTATGAACAGTTCCCTGATAGCACACGTACACCTCAGAGACGTCTATTTGACATCTGGATTTACATATGCGTCTACTGGACGTTTCTTATCAGATGTCAGATGTCTGTTAGATATCTTTAAGATGTTTATGATTTAGAATGTATTCTCCCGTGTTTGCTTAGGTTTATAAATGATTTACCTTACAAATATAATGACGTTGCGTTCCCAGATGAACGTTATAATAAACCTTAAACTCACAACAGCATTCAGAGATGGCGTTTGAGACGCCCCACACATAATAAATAATTAAAACGCATAAACTAAACCAGCATCATATATTTGTTTAATTGAATTATAGCGTCTGTGAATTCTTACTGGCATTATGATTTATTATGATTTTTAAAAGGGTTTAATATGTGGATTTGCCGATTATTGGACATGGGCAAAATGCAATCGAGGATAAACCGAATACACGAATAAAGTTGTATATGTGAATGTTATTGAATTAGGTATCATGATTGTCTTACTATTCTTTGTTAAATATTACGGTTTGCAATGTTTTATGTTAAAAATGTATTAAAAAAAGTGTTTTTAAGCCTATTTTCGGTTACACTTTATTTTAAAGTGTCCTTGTTACAGTGTGATTATACATTTAAATACTGAGTAATATTAATTAACTACATGTACTTACATGTATGTTCTTGTTAGGATTAGGGTTTGGCTTAGGGTTACTTGCATGTAATTATGCATAATTTATTGTTATTATAACAGTAAGTACATTTAACATGTGTAACAAGGACACCTTAAAATAAAGTGTTACCCAATTTTCTTCCAGTCATTTGTATTATTGTTGCTATATGTGATCTAAAAATATAAAATAAAATAAAAAAGCTTTCTATTAATGTATGGTTTGTTAGGATAGGACAATATTTGGCTGAGATTCAACTATTTAAAAAATATATAATCTGAGGGTGCAAAAAATCTAAATATTGAGAAGATTGCCTTTAAAGTTGTCCAAATGAAGTTTATAGCAATGCATCTTACTAATCAAAAATTAAGTTTTGATATATTTACGGTAGGAAATTCACAAAGTATCTTCATGGAACATGATCTTTACTTAATATCCTAATGATTTTTGGCATAAAAGAAAAATCGATAATTTTGACATACGCAATGTATTTTTGGCTATTGCTACAAATATACCCGTGCTACTTAAGACTGGTTTTGTGGTCCAGGGTCACATATGTTTGTGATAGTGTTTAGACATGTGTGTTACTGTACCTGATGGGAAAATTCTCTGCTCGTACGGCACTTTGTCAAAAAGTATAAACCAGTCGTCCTCAATGTCTCTGGGCACGACTGGAAATTGTGGGGTTTGTATGATGCTCGTCCTCTTCTTCTCTGGTACTATTATTTGTTCTTTAGCGCTCACGGCTATCACCTCAGTCACTTGCTCCTCTGTTCTCACTCTGCTCTGAATCACCTCCTCTTTGGTCTCCTCATATAGCTCAACAGCTGGACCTTGCAGTTGTGGAGACAAGGGCACTGAAACAAACACAATGTATGATGAATATTTTGATTTCTGTGTTTACATGTGTGCATTTGTGGTTGTGTGTAAGCATACCTGATTCTTTAGGAGAAATGTCAAAAATGATGAACCAGTCATCCTCCACGTCTCTTGGATTCTCTGCTGCTCTCTGCTCCAGAATAACTGGCTCTGGCCGTCTATAAACCGCTGTCACCTGCTCCTGTTGTTGTATCTGCTCCTCCTCTTTTCTCCTTCTCTCCACAGCTCTCTTTTCTTCAGCTTCCAAAGCAGCCACAGGCACAACACGAATCTCTGGAGTGACAGGAATTACACGTTATCAATAAAAATCACCACAGAGATGAGCAAAAATCCACTAACTTTCTGCTTTATTTTTATACTTAAACGTGTTTTTTGTGTACCTGATGGGAAACTCTCTTGCTCGTCAAAAAACTGAAACCAGTTGTCCTCAATGTCTCTGGGCACGACTGGAAACTGTGGGGTTTGTATGATGCTCGTCCTCTTTTTCTCTGGTACTATTATTTCTTCTTTAGCACTAACAGTCGTCACCTCAGTCACGTGCTCCTCTGTTGTCACTCTGCTCTGAATCACCTCCTTGGCTTCATACAGCTCAACTGCAACAAATACAACCCATGATGCATGTTAAGATATGTGTGCTTATGTGTGTGTTCTTGATTGTGGTTGTGTGTAATTGTTTGTACCTGATTCTTTAGAAGGAACATCAGAAATGATGTACCAGTACAGCTAAAGCAGTAATATTGTAAAATATTTTACTATTTAAAATAACTGCTTTCTATTTAAATATATTTTAAAATGTTATTTATTCCTGTGATCAAAGCTAAATTTTCAGCATCATTACTCCAGTCTTCAGTGTCACATGATCCTTCAGAAATCATTCTAATATGCTGATCTACTGTTCAAGAAACATTTATTATTATTATTATTATATTATTATCATCAATATTTAAAACAGTAATTTTTTTCAGGATTCTTAATGAATAGAAAGATCAGCATTTATCTGAAATAAAAAGCTTATTTAACATTATACACTATACCATTCAAAAGCTTGAAGTCAATATAATATTTTTTTATTATAGAAATGAATACTTTTATTTAGCAATGAAGCTTTAAATTGATCAAAAGTGATGATAAAGACATATAATGATACAGAATATTTCAGATAAATGCTGTTCTTCTGACCTTTCTATTCATCAAAGAAACCTGAAAAACTTCTACTCAGCTGTTTTCAGCTTTGAAATTACTTTTTTAAAAATATTTATTTTAAAAACAATTATTTTAAATAGTAAAAATATTTCACAATATTACTGCTTTTTCTGTACTTTGGATATAAATGCAGGCTTGGTGAGCAGAAGAGACTTCTTTAAAAAACATTAAAAATCAAAAACTTTTGACTGGTAGTGTAACAGCTATAAATATTTAAACTTATGCTTAAATTTATATTTTTTTACAAACATTATATTGAGTTTCAACTCATTTTAATTCAGATATTCATAAAATTTCATTTTTATGCATGATAAATTCTGAAGGATCATCAGAATTCACTGAAGACTGGAGTAAATGGCTGCTGAACTACATTTCAAAATATATATTAAAATATTACTGTTTTTACTGTTTACTTAAATGCAGCCTTGGTGAGCTAAGAGATTAAAAAAATTGCATAGCATAACATATTTTAATGTAAATATTCTTATAAGGTTATCTATAAACGTGGGAATTTCGTGATACCGTATATCAAAAACAAGTCTTCATATCAGGGAAAATAGGCATAATTATTATGTTACATACTATTAAATATAATAAATACAGCTGTAAGCTGTGTTTCTTTCAGTTCACTAAACTCCCGCTGTAACTTTACCTGCTGGTGTCGCTGTTGAGCAGTTTTACTTCAGAAAAACAAGTGATTTATATGCTTTTTAAGGTCAGATTTTGTAACATTTGTGTTGTTTTATTTTTGAACTATGCTTTTTTCTCATATCAGGAAAAATAGTCATAATTATTATGTTAGTCTAATAAATATAATAAATTCTGTCATTTAAATTCAACTTCCTGTGAGGCACGGGCCGTTCAGTTACAATAGTGTTTTACCTGATCCTTTAGGAGAAACATCAAAAAGGATCAGAAACCACAAAACCACAAAAAACACAATCCATCATCCGTATACTGATTTGTATTTTACATGATCATGTGATTATGGCTGTGTGTAAGTGTGTGTACCTGATATTTTAGGAGAACCATCCAAAATGACAAACCAGTCATCCTCTTTGTCTGTTTGAGGCTCTGTTGCTCTCTGCTCAAGAACAACTGGCTGTGGTCTCCTATAATCCACTGTCACCTGCTCCTGTTGTTGTATCTGTACCTCCACTGTTTCCACACTGCTCTGAATAACCTCCTCTCTAGTCTGTGTTTTGGTTCTCTCTGGTGGCACCAGCTCTTGCTGTATTTTTCTTTCTACCTCCCTCTTTTCCTCTTCAGCCTGAAGGTCTTCAGAAACAGAGCGCCTCACATCTGTTAACAGAAACCCATTTTAGTGGTTGAAATTGGTTGAGAAGTATTTTAAAATCGTATTTATGTATGTTTCTGGTGTTATAATAAAGATCACACTTGCTAGCTATTCACAGATAAACAGATACAACTTATATAAGTAATATGCCTACTGTAGACAGTAGTGAACGTGAATTATTAATTTTAACTTTATTTTTTAAATTAATTATTTATTATTTGTTTATTTTTATACATTCACTTTTTTATTAGAATTTTTATTTTTTACATAATCAGTTATTTTCTTATCACTAAGCTAATGGGAGAGACTTCCGGTTCATTGGCAGCTATATGGTAAAAACGAGAAGAATAACGTGCAGTAAACGGTAAAACTGTTTGCGCTACAAACCAGTGTGCTCATAATTAAGATAACAATACATTAAAATATTATGGTAAGACAGACCTATTTGCAATATCAAGCAGCAAAACGAGCTGTTTTAGCTGTTTTGTACAGGCTGCTAAAAATAGCTGGATGCGGATGAGACCGGAAGCCACACCCATGAAATTTACACTATTCTCATAATTTTATAACGATAATTAAAACATTATTGTTATAATTCATCTCTTTTGTCAGTATGTGGTTCCAAATTCAGCCAAATAAGACAAAATGGCGCCAGTTTCGTTTTTTATTAAAAAAAAAAAAGTCCACAGCGTAATGAGAGATACATGCGAGTAGTTGTTTTAGTTGGACGATGGTAAATATGATATCTCTGACCACTAGATGGAGCAATAGACCAATCAGAATAGAGTATTTCACAGCGCTAATTAATAAACGTAAACATATTTCATAGACACCTGGAAGAGGACGTGATATTTCCATGGCTTTTGGAAGCACATCAAATAAAATGTACCAACTGTCTTCTTCCATCATTGGTTTGGGGTTATATACTATCTGCTGCAAATCTTCTTGAACTCCTCCTGAAAAAATGTGATGTATGACATTCACAGTTTTCACTTGAGGCATATGAACTTTGATATGTAAAGCATTTCAAGCATTTGATGAAAAGCAGAGAACACAATTTCTGGTGACAGCTGATCACATGACATACCTCTGGGGGTTGCAGTGAGCATCAACGGCCAGCGATCTAGCAAAATGTACCAATCATCTGTCTCTGCCTGTTGAAGCTCCACCTTCTCAACTTGCTGCAACCTTTGTTCCAAACTTTCCACTTCCTGTAATCCAAACCTCAGCTCTTCCACCTCATCAAGCTTTCGCTTAATAGCATCCACCTCTTCTAGTCTCTGTTCCACAATTTCCAGTCTCTCAAAAGTGTCTTCAGATCCCATTGTCTTCTTTTCAGTGACCATCACATGTCTTTCCACCATCTCCAGCATCTCTATCTTTTTGTCTACGTTTTCTTGTGATTCCACCGAAGAGTTGAACTCCTGTGTCCACTGTTTAGTGATTACTACTCTCTGCATTCTTTCTCCATTGACTTCTAGTACTTCTTCTTTCAGGGTCTCCTTTAGAGGTTTCGTGATTTCCTGTTTTAATTCGAAATCAGGAAGTTCTTTCACATTAACGTCAGACCCCTCCTGGATGACCTGAACTTTATATGATTGTTTTATCACAAGCTCATCTGTGAGCCTCTCCTCTGACCCCTCCACAACTTGCACATCTTCTCTCTGTTCTTCAAACTGAAGGGGCTGCTTGACCTCTGAGAGTAAAACTGGAACAAAATGAACTAAAATAACCATCAACAGCTCTTTCCTTCGAAAGTTTTAATGGAAACAAAAATATTTTTTTATGCAGTTCAGTCCAGTGGGACTTGGACATTTCTTTGTGAATGTTTTGGAAAATGTCAGCCCAGCTTGCCCTTTTATCCTTACGTCAACAAATTTAGTTGATTACCAGTGTTGGCTTGAGCTTTCTGGTATGTGGTGAAAGTGAGAAAGCCTAAGTTAGGTTCAAGCTCCAGAAATTGCATAAAGCTTATACCAAGTCTGTGTAGGTTTAGTTAGCCATTGATGTGTGGCACCAACAGCACTCACTGAAGTCCTTCTATATTGTAAACTGTGGTTTTTTGGGAGTGTTAAAAAGACTTACATGGGGTGCCATCAAGGAGGACACACCAGTCGTCAGCATGATGTTTCCACTCCTCCAGCTTCTCGCTTTCTAGCATCACATCATCTGTACAGGACGATTACAATTCATCAGAAAATATTTTTCAGAATTTTTTTTTAAAAAGAAAGAGGAGGGAAAAGACAAGACCAACAGTTGTATAATGCAGTTGTATAATGTTTGAACACATGAATATTTAATCAATGTATTTGTTGTCAAATGCCAACAGCCATTTTTTCATTTAGATTATTTTAACATGCCTTACCTGATGTAGAAATGCGCCATTTATCTGGCCCATAGACCAAGAACCAGTCGTCCAACTCTGTTCGAATTGGTTGTTTTAAAAAATCAAGAATTTCTTCATTTCCTAAAAATAGATATGTCATATTTACCTTTGTCCTAATACAAATTAATCAGTCACACGTATCCACATAAAATACAGAGGTAACTATCTAAAAACAAATATAAAAAACTAAATAAAACGAAACAAAACTACTAAATTAAATACATATCTAACCAAACTAAAGCATGAATGAAAAAACGAATGAACGAACAAACAGATCGATAGATAGTTGCCTCTTCTCTTGGTGATAAAACGTGTGAATCCCGGAGGAGCACGAGTGATCTTGCCGCTGGCCTCCAGACACTCAGACTGAGTACGTCCATGATAACGGAACCTTGAACCCAGGGTTAGGAGCCTTTTTGTTTTTGTGTCTTGAAGTCTGTTTCTGAGAAGCACATTCAGAGGTATGGTCTTATGACTTGAAATTTCTCAAAAACATTAAACAAGCTTGTTGCTACTTTTGAATAGTTCTTTTGAATGATAATATGTCCATATATTTGACTGGAGAGCGCCCCCTTGTGTTTCCAATGGCCATATGGACACAAAAAACTGCTGCACCTTGTTAAAGGATTAGTTCACTTCCAGGATAAAAATTCCTGGTAATTCACTAGGTTGAAGGTCCAAATTACAGTTTCAGCTTCAAAGGATTCTACACAATCCCAGCTGAGGAATAAGGGTCTTATCTAGTCAAACGTTTGGTCATGTTCTAAAAAAATGCATATACTTTTTAACCACAAATGCTCGTCTTGCATTAGCTCGACCTACGCATTACGTAGGCAGAAGGTCGGTAGAGTTTACAAAGTGAACGTGCAAAGAAAGTTAAACACCCTTTACAAAAAAGGTAAAACAATGATGTCGGACAATTTGGAAGTTGGAGGAGAAAATGAGATAAAATATCATATTGTTTCGCTAGATTAGACACGTATTCCTTGGCTGGGGTTGTGTAGAAGCTGCATTGAAACTGCAATTTGGACCTTCAACCTGTTGGCTCCTATTGAAGTCCACTATATGGAGAAATATCCTGGAATGTTTTCCTCAAAAACCTTAATTTTTTTTCGACTGAAGAAAGACATGAACATCTTGGATGACATGGGGGTGAGTAAACTATCAGGAAGCTGTTATTCTGGAAGTGAACTAATCCTTTAAGCCTCGGTTATGTAAAACACACACATGCATTGACTTACCTGAAGAAACTATGATGTTCCACACAGCATTTCCACAGTTGTTTGCAGGCTCGGTAGTTGGCCAAACTGAAGCTGACAACACCCTCATCCTCATCCTCATCCTGCTAAATCAGGTCACATGGTAAATATGTAACCCACATAAATACAACAAAGCTCTTGCTTTAGCTATATTTGCTCTAGCTATATTTGCTTATGAGTACAAGAAATGCATAATCCGACACTAATATATGCAGAAAATAAAGAAATGGGTTACGGAGAAAAAACAAGTGTGCATGAATACCTCAGAAGGGCGCAACTTTAGAAGAAAGGTGCTGCGTTTGTGGGAGATTTTAAGAACTCTGGGCCAGAGGAATATATTGGTTTTAATCTCGTCCTCATATACCATCAGTCCTTCAGAGCAAATGCCGAGCATTACATCTGCACCAATGACATCCTGTGAACAAATAAAACATTGTACTAAAGATGTGCACTGTTAATATAACAGTAGTTATATGAATGAATTCATTCCAAAAATGAATATTCTGTCATCATTTATTTACCTTTATGCCATTTAAAGCCCACTTTTTGCAACTTTGGAACAAAAAGAAGACAGAAAGTTGTACATGTTTGGAAAAAAAGAGTAAGTGTCTAATATTGTTTTGGACCCCATTGTCTTTAATTGTATGAACAATTCTTCAAATGATCTTCGTTTGTGTTCCAGAGACGACACAAGTCATACAGGCTCGTAAAGACATAGAGGTAAACAAATGATGACGGAACGTTCCTTTTTGGGATGAAATACTACGGAAATATTACAAATATATTACTATAGCAGGATGCAGGTCCACTCCATACATGGGGAGCCCCATGGCGTTTTCAAGGAAAAGCATATCCGCCTGGGCGGGACTCATGAATCTGTGAAATAAAAGAAATTATACAAATGTAGGTTGTTGTGTATGTGTTAGAGGACATATGTGTGAGTTTGATTGTTGGTACAAGATACCTGTATGTGGAATGCAGCTCCATTATTCTCTCCTCCAACTCTTCACTCTGATTGGGTGCCAGAACTATTTCACTCACATAGTTGTTCATGTGGAGATTTGGGTCATAATCGCCAAGTGTTGACTGAACTGTGTATGAACCCAACACAGCCAGGATGTCTGATGGACAGGGCAGTCGACCCATCAGAATATCTTTCCTCAGCTGAAGACACAGGAAATATCTGAGGGAAATACACAGAATAGTGAGTGTTCAGTCAACACAGAAAGAAAAACACGCACAACTTATCAACACAACTACTCTAGTGCTGTCAAATTGATTAACCGCGATTAATCGCATCCAAAAAAAAGTTTGTTTACATAATGCATCTGTGCGTGCTGTGTATATTTGTATGTATATATAAACACACACACATGCATGTATATATTTAATTTGGATGTGATTAATCGTGATTAATCACGATTAATTGCGAATAATCAATTTGATAGCACTACTCAGTCTCAAGGAGTTAGTGCATATTCGTATATGTTTAATAATAATAAAATAATGATTGGAATTTGCAGTACATAGTGCCTTTTAGGATTTCAAGGTAAATTCACAAACACATAATACATACAAAAATGCTAATCCATGCAAAAACAAATAATGCAGAGACAGAACAAAGACAAAACTGAAGTGGGAAATGCAACAGTGTAAATAAGTTACGTTTTGAATATCTGCATAGTTTGTGTGTCTTATACCTTGTGATGTCTTCAACCAGAATTGAGGGATCAGGTGGGTAAAACTTGATGTTGAAAAAGAATTCAGTTGTTGGACCTGAAACCAACAAATCGGGAACAGATGCAGAGATGAAAACGCATGAATCTTCACCTTCCACTATGTGATGTATATGTAAAAAAAGGTTACATACTTTTGATCTGTTTTCGGATCTCTTTAGCACAGTCCAGCCATACCTGAATCAATAAACAGAATGATAATATGGTAAAAAAAAAAAATTGTACGTATCAAATATTGAATATAACAAAATCTAAATATGTCAAAAAATAAATACCCTGGTACTAGGAGAATCCCACATGACCAGACCATAATAATCCCTCTCCAACAGGTCAAGGTGTTCACAAACTTTATTGAAGAGATCTTGTCCCAGTGAATTTCTCTGTAAAAGAAAAAAAAAGTGTTTTAATGTTAATATCTATGTTTTAATGTATTTTTTAATGTATTTTAATCTTTTTAATTCAGAGAGAAGGTCTTAGTTCAGGTACCTCTAGTTGCCACTCAAAGTAGGTGTCATCCAGGAAATTCACTCGACACAGCAACATGTTTCTCAAACTTTTCTCTTCTATTTATTCCTCTGGTGGTAGAATTTAGTCTGCCTTGTTCTCCTCCCTAATTTGCGCTGCAAAAGTTAAATTCTCTTTAGAACTGTGCTTCAGTTCATTTTCATGTTACTGCGGTTCTATACTGTAGCAGCACACGTCTGTATGCGGCATCATATGAGGCCCTGCCCTCCTGCACTGTCCCCTCGTGTGATAGTGCTATGAGTGTTTTAGAAAGATATGACCCCCCTTCCCCAGACTCACACAAACACATATAAATACACACTCATGGTTGTTTACAGAAATGAGTGAGGGGGTCAGTCATCACATGATACACCTGAATTTATTTGTCCATCATGAGAAAAAGGAGGCAAGGAGGAACCACTTCAGCATAAATGGATTATGTGCAGTATTTAATATGATGTTGCCCGCTCTTTTTTGACTGAGATAAACTGATAAGAATGGGTGGGGTGGCGAAAACCTTCATACAACTCTTCGCTCACGCAACAACTTATGACAAAATATGGGCACAGTGATACTGTTTATATATATATTCCACATGAAGTGACCTTTTACATAACACCTGGTTTATTTGCAGTCCTATTCAAATTTTATATGAATGTCTGCTGAAAATTCAAATATCCTAATGAATTTGGAAGCTTATTTCTCATTCATATTGTTGAATAATAATCAGCAACCATAAAATCTGTATCGTAAAAATGTATTTTATGATTTGTACTTTACATTTCTCTTTCACGTTTCAAATGAACTACTTACTTCCTTTGCCTAATCCATATTAAACATGTAGTTTATAATAGATAAAGATAGATAAAACTAGGAAATAAATAACACTATGAATGATCAGCTTACCAGTGCATGTGAGGTGTTCATTAATCTTCTCATGTAGTAGCTCTCAACAACCGTCCAAAGGGTGGAAGATCAACACAAATTCCCATGACGTTAGTACAGAGATAGTGAACTGTGAATATGAAACCAGACCCAGCGTCTTGAATAAAACTAAAAACATTTCAAACGCTATTTTGAACCCCTGTCCCCTTCAATAACATAGCTAACAACTGTTTTATTTTTTATTTTTTTAGTTGCTAACTTCAAAGTAAAGAGCTACAGCCTCTGACACTAGGAACACTTGGGCCTAAATAAATAAAGACTTTCCATCAGTTTATCCATTTTCTAAACCTCTTCTCTAAGGTCAAGGGGAGGCTGGGGCCTATCAACGCAAGCCTTTTTGTACTCTGGGTTATTTTTTTTAACTCAAGTGCTGGGTTCAACTTGTTGGGTCATTTTATTGGGTTATTATATACATATATATATATATATATATGATGCTGCGTAGTTTTTCTGTAGCTAAGCTGCTGGGTCATTTTAATGCCTGCCTCCAACGAAACAAATCAGCTGGTGCTTGCTTCGTCTACAGGAGAGATTTATCGCTAATTTGGTGCACTTCTTAAGCGAAATAAAGGTTTGTATACATTTTATTTCATTTATTTAGTCTTTACTGTGCTGTAAATTATATTATTATACACAACGCAACATACAAGGGCGAGATATAATTCAGCTGCGTATGATGGAATGCCTTTTGCCTTGCATAATAAATTGATTTTATTATTTATAATACTGCATTTAATTTAATTTGATGTTAAAACATGTTCTCTAATCTTAGTTCCGTTTTTTTAAATGTGCAGGTTATGGAGTCAGTCACGGCATCTGTCAGGTACGAGTGAAACGCGAGACGGCGGTCTGAGCTTCATATTCCCCCGGCAAACAGCAGCCTATCACAGGCTTATATTTCGTCGACACAC